>APFE030359037.1:158097-189741 GCA_000404065.3 Pinus taeda
AACTAATGAAAGACAAAATCTAAGAGGAAAAATGGAAAAAATGGAAATTTCTCAATTTTTGACAGGGTACGCAGGCAGCCTGTTTGCACAGGTGCGTGCACGCTCTGTGTACAAAGCTGTAGTGCGTACAGGTATGCACTGTGCTCAACTCAGAGGGTGCGTACTACTGAAAAATCAAGAAAAACTAAAATCGAACTTAACTCTAAGCTAACCCACCCAAATACACAGTCAAAAATCCAAAAACCAAAAAAGAAATGACTCTTTCAGATCAAAGTGTCACACAAAGGAAAAATCATTCTCATCAATGGAGTCACCAATTTGTCATGCGGAAAGAGTTAATCTTGCAGACAAAACCAACCTCCCTAGAAGCTAAAGGCTTTCTAGTGACAAACAAGACAATTAAGAGCAATACTTCTCTAAACATGCATTTACCACACGAGAAATCAAGTGTTTTAGATCCTAACTGTAGTCCAACGTTGTTGTAGTAGTCCAGTCTCGTCGATCCGGATGAGCTCCTCCTTCACTTCGAAACCTGCATTCACTAACAATCAAACGATTACATAGCACCTGAATATCCCATAAATAAAACATATTCAACATATAGACCAAGGAGTATATGAAACAACTCATTAATAACAAATTGTTGAGAAGAATGGACTTATTTGTATTAATAGGAAACAAAAGAAACCATTACAACCTGAGCCTTGGTGTTGTGCAAGTTCCTCCCAGGGTCCAGCAAGAGTTTTCCTTTACTTTGATAAGCTCACCCACCTCCAAATGAAACAAGAAAGGATGGTAATCTCTCCTCACAAGCTTCTACAAGGAAGTCCTAATTCCAGCAGCATCTACCCTTTGGAATGTTCAGCTTTCAACCTCCCCTCCTCTGGGCCAATGCCTGTATTTATAGTGTTCTAGAGGAAGTTATTCAGGTCCAACATCAATGGGATACTCCCTCTTTTGGATGGGGTAGCTCCTCTCTTTATGGGATAAGTTCCTCTATCATAGGGATGCATGAACCATCTGGAGGTGCTCAATACATGTCAAACAATCTTCTAGAATGCTCTAGAAATGACCACAAGTAAATTTTTTAAGATGAAACTCGCGCCTTTTGACCTTTACAGGAGTACGCACCCATCCCTTGACTTATAGAACGTACAAGTACGCAGGTACAATGAGCTTGGGATGCGTACACGCAGGCAAGGTAGAGAGAACCTGCGTACCCAGAGATAAACATGATTTTTAATGACTTTCTCTCTTTCTTGAATTTTGACATGGAGAGCAGAGGTATAAGGCTTGACAAGGAGGATAGTATGACTGTTGATGGAGCCATACTAACTACAGATAGTCATGGTGACAAATTTCAGTGTAACAGAGGTGTTGTGGATTATTTTGGAACCATAACCCATGTTGGAAATATAGTAGCCATGGTCGGTATTTTCATCATGAAGAAATTGAAAATTTGAAATTTTATTCAGCCTCCTAAATACGATCAAGTCAGCATCCTTTTATTAAAGTCAATTGGGCTCCTAAGAGGAACCCATTCGACCCCCTCTTGAAAGACTTAATAGGATATCACTCCTCTTCATTTTGTACATAAATTATGTATCTTGATGTCTATAATCCAATGAAGGAAGAAGAAAAATAGCAGGGTCATATTTCAGAACGGTGGCTTGGAGAACTTCATCTTGTTTATATTTTGATTGTTCTCTTGATATGGTTACCTCCGATGTATTAATGAACATTGAACTCTCTTTGTCACATAAGGAAAGACTTATGGGTTTTCCCATTGTGGATTTTTCCCTAGCCTAAAGCCTAACCTTTTTTGTCTCTTGTCTCATGGTTTCATAGTTATTTTTCTACTACTCTTTCATGGTTTAATGGTTGATATGTTATTCTATATAAATTTTTAATGAATACTATGTGAAATTAATGCTAACTATGATCATTGGAAGTAGTTATCATGTAGAAGAAAAATTATTTCTAGCACGTGCCCTAGAAAATCAACATGGTATCATAGGTAGGTTGAAGAGCAGGTTGAAGAAAACGACAAATTTGTAAAAGTATAGTTGATTTTATGGCAAGTTTCTGGCATACGAATAAAGTGAAGAAGGTCAAATCTGCAACGAAAACAGAGTTATGAACATGTAATAAAAATTGTGATAGAAGGCAAAATATCATCTGAGGTATGTAACACTTCTTTCAAACCTCTTGGTGGATATATCTGAGAATATTCTATCTTGTGCAAGAATTTCTGAGGTATTGATTCTCTATGGAAATATGAGCTCTATGACATGATATGTGGCATCCTTTATGCTAACTTATGGCATCTTAATTTTTGTGGTATGTGAGCAACCTTTTTGCGGCCATGTTAATATTTGTTATACAAGTTATTTTGCACCTATGGAAGTTTCCAAACCTAGTTGAGTGGAGATCAAAGTCTATGAAATGAAGAGCCAGTTTTGTGTTGAATCTGAATCCTCCTAAGCTGAATTTTGTATTGGTTCATGCACACTCCTAAGGCTCTTAACAACTATGGAATGACACAAAAATGTAAGACCATATACCTATGACTCCATGTGAATTATATAAAGTACATTACACTGTGTTGAAAATGTAACTAGTTTTGGTCTTCATAATTGTTTTACTCATTTCAATATGCATCCTATGTAACAAACAAGAGAATAAAATAAAAATTTATTATTATTAAAGCTTGGGTTTCATTCTCATTATCGATGGTCTTCTAGGTAAAAGCATACTCTTTCATTATTTTAGGGTTTGTTAGTGCTTAGGATTTATTGCCTTGAGTCAAAGGAGTCAACATCATGTTTATAAGACCCTTCTGGGCAAAAATATATTTGTAAAAAGAATTATTTTTTATTCTATAAAGTCATAGAAGCTCCAAAGAACAAGTTGACCCTGGGATCATCAAGTCGGCCTAAATGATGGAATTTGACCCCTTGAGAAGGTTATATAAAGGAGCAATTCGACCTCATTTGAGATACACTCACTCACAAGTTAGATCTATCAAGAAAGAGTTTGATCTGTAGTTGGGAAGAAATAAGAAGAAGAGTGAAAGTCAAGGACAAGTTAGAAGGACGAAATATCTTGTTTTTGGGCTTTATCTATCTCATGCAAGCAAAAAATCTAGGTTTTATGGGCTGCAGGAAGAGGCCAAAATTATAGGTCTTAGTTGCAGGAGGATGAAGTGAAGTAACTTGTAGTTGGAAGAGAAAATACTTTGTCCAGACCTCGTTGACCTTGGGAAGAAATGTCTTGCTCTAGTAAGGTCTCATGAGGATGTTGTATTAGGGTTTCCCATGAAGCTGCAAGGCTGAAATTGTAGGGTCGAAATTGCAGGATGAGTTGCAGTATCAAAGTTGGTATGTGAAAGTTGCAGTGTGTAGAATTTTGGTGCAGAATCAAGAAAGGACTTGAGAAAGGGTTGACTTGGTACCAGTAGAAGGAATGTTCTAGGGTTTGGGTCTTTGTATCTCATTTGAAGTAAATTTCTAACAAATAAGGGTTTCTGAGTTTTCCCCTTGGAGGTGTTTTTCCCTAACTGAGAGGCTAATATTTGTGTCCTCTATTGTTGCAATTTATGTTCTTGATATTTGTTTGATGAAATATATAACTCAAATAACACAATAAAGCTAATAAGTTCACAAGTAAATATTAAGGTTAATGACACTAGAAAGAGTTATCTGTCAAGGGGAAGGGAAAAGGAAACTCTCAAGAAAAGACCGAAAAGCAAGACTTCAAGGAGGATTGAAGACTCATTAGTAGAAAACCAAGAAGTAGGGTTTCTACATTAAAGGAGATCAAGTTTACATCAAGATCGCATCAAAAAAATATCTATAAGTAAGGGTGTTGATCTCTCTTTGGAAGAATATCCATTTGGAAGGCATCTTTAAAGAAGGCATCAAGGATCTTGCAAGTTGTTTTTCTTGAATACTCTTGAGGAATCTTGAAGGCATCAAAGAAGGTTGAAGGAATCATCAAGCAGAATCGTGATCTCAAGTAACATATTATTACATCATGCCTGAATCTTTAAATCAGATGAGTTTTTTTTCAAAGAGAGCAACAATCTCATTAAGGAATAAAATTATCTAGCATGGAAGAAAAGAATTTACTTGATACTCACAAAACAAGAAGTGATGGAATATGTTACTGGGGAGATTACCGAACCTAAAAAAGATAAGATATAAGAACTAGAAAAATACAAGAAAGAGAAAATAAGAGCTCAAAGGATCATATTTGAATCAATTAAGGATTCTCTTGTTTCATTTTTTGTGAATTTGAAGAAGTCCAAGGCCATGTATGCCAAGCTAGTGAATTTGTATTCGGTAAGTACAAGAGGACAAAAGATGTCGTTAAGGAAAAAGTTGTACAAGATGAAGAAATCAAAGGATAAGGATCTGGCATCCTTTCTCGCGAGATTATCTCAAATGAGAGAACATATGTAAGGACCTGGGGAACCAATCATTGATTATAAGGTAACCATCTATGTATTGAATGCATTACCACCAGAATGGAGCAACTTTGCTACAAGCATCTTCTCCAAGAATTATTCAACTCCTTTTGATGAGTTGTGGGTGCAATTCATATTAGAAGAATAAAGGATCAAGGTCAAGGATGATATTGTATTGAATGATAAATCTCAAGCCTTTCTAACCCGAATCAAGAAGTTGAAGAAGGGATAGTTTGGTAAGTTCAAGAAGAAAGACATGTCCAAAGTGCAAGGTTTTGGATGCAATGAATTCGGACACTTTAAGAGGGATTGTCCAAACAAGAAAAACAACAAGAGAAAGGAAAGGATTGAAGCTCATGTAGCCAAGGAAATGGGAGAACCTGAGAAGAAGAAAAAGAAGGAATAAGTGACGGATCTTTACTACTAAATAAATTTCACTAACTTTAGGTTATTTATGAATACTAATTTTTTTTAGGATAGTGTGTTTTGCATGGAATCATAGAAATAAGCATATGATAGTAACATGATTAAGTAAATTTGTAGATATCTTCTAAATAAATGGATATATAGACCATTTTTGCATAATGTTCATCCATGTATTATCTAACATTATGTTAGAGGTAGTCATATTTCTTAGACGCATCATCATGATCCTAGAAGAACCATCATTATGGAAGGTTCTTGGGAAAATCACTATGAAAAGGTTAGTAAGCATTCCATAAAATGTGGAATCAATACTGCTAAAGGGATGAAGTAATGCAATGGGTCAGGACACAGGATCTTTGTGAGATACATGAATAGTGAGATGACTGGGTGAAAGCATAGGAATGCATGTTCGATATAAAATTTTGGATAAGATTCATATGTGTAGAATATTGTGGAAAGAAAGTTGGTCATAAAGTATGCTAAGATGTATGGGTATATGATGCTTGAGAAGAATAGGATTTGCTTTAATTAATGATGTATAAATAATTTAATACTTTATCTAGAATATGTATATAATAATGATTAACATCCAGTGGAGTATCTGGAAGAAAATTTGTAACTCAGTAATCAAGTTCAATCCTCGAGCACTTTGATGCTAAAGGAAGGTTCATATGGAGATGAACCATGAGGATGTTTATGGATTCATAAATTCATTATGATGAGGTAAGTTTAATTTTTTATTATTGTTGGTTATCTGGTTAACATATTATTTGGCTACGTACAAGAATGTTGCAGGAATATATGATGGCATTTGAGACAAGTTCAACTCTATGAATGAAGGATATTGAGGGAAGCTCGATATCTAGTACCTGGAAACTGTGAAGGAAGGATATGACATCTTGGGATTAAAATGTGGTGATGCAAGAACATAACCCAAAGATCAAAGGAAGATCACTTTCAAGGATAAGCTATGATAAACTTGAATTTTGGAAAAAGTTCAATGTAATGCATGCATATCAAAGAAGAAAGTGTTGAGCAAGAAGATTGCCCTAGAACCTATCACGAGATTGAAGAGAGAAGGTGGCTCCATGATACCTTGAAAGAAAGAAATCTCAATGATGCATATCAAAGAGGGAGTCAGACAACTATGGAGAACTAGTAGTTGATGCTCTTATGAAGACAAGTTGTAAGGATTATGATGATGACTTCCCAAATAGAATGGAAGTCTAGATCTCCTCTGATTTTGAGAGTGAGTAAAGGAGTCTCCTTGTATAAGATCAAGGTTCTATTCTCGATACTAAAGGAGAATAGGGGTGTCGTCTCTGGTTGAGAGGGGGTGATGTTGGACATCACATGTGCATTCTCCTCTTCAGGTGATGAAGAGAAAATGGTGGAGGAATGGATAATAATTTGGGGTTTCCTTGAGGATATAGAATCCAAGAAAGGAAAGGTAATGACACTATTTGAGGATGGTATAGGTATCCAAGAGAAGAGTGGTCGAAGAGGATTGATATTCTTTGAATACTCAGGATTGGAGGTCCAAGATAAGAATAGTCCGAAAAGGACATGCCTTGTAGACATTCGGACGGGGTATGTACCTTGTATATGTAGTGCAATATCACATGTAAAAGCCTCCCGACATAATTCTCTTGATTAAAATAAAGCTTGTCTAGTTATGCCTCAAGGACAATGTCAGGCATGATGATGATGCTTACAGTATGGCTTATCAATCTGACTCTTCCTGTGAGAACTCTTCTATTTGATATATGATGTTGTATTGGTTGTACAATTATGAATACGACTATAGTTAAGAGAGTGTTGAAAATGTAACTATTTTAGTCTTCATAATTGTTGTACTCATTTCAATATGTATACTATGCAACAAACAAGAGAAAAAAAACAAAAATTTATTATTAGTAAAGCATGGGTAGCATGCTCATTATTGATGGTCTTCTAGGTAAAAGTGTGTTATTTGTGCTTCTAGGGTTTACTAGGTCTTATGATTTTGTGTCTTGATTCAAAGGAGTCAACATCATGCTTATAAGACCCTTTCAATCAAAAATATATTTGTAAAAAGAATTATTTTTTAGTCTAGAAAATCCTAGAAGATCTAAAGAAAAAGTCATCCATGGGATGATCAAGTTAGACTAAAGGAGGGAATTCAACCCCTTGATAAGAATATATAAAGGAGCAGATCGACCTCATTTGAGATACACTCACTCACAAGTTCAATCTATCAAGAAAAAGTTTGATTTGTAGTTGGGAAGCAAGAAGAAGAAGAGTGAAAGTAAAGGAGAAGATGGAAGGACAAAATCTCTTGTTTTGGGGCTCTATCTCTCTCCAACATGTAAAAGTATACGGTTTTTGGGCTGTTGGAAGAGGTTCAAGTTACAGGTTCAAGTTGCAAGAGGATGAAGTGTAGTAACTTGTAGTTGGAAGAGAGAATACTTTGTCCAAACCTAGTTGACCTCGGGAAGAATTATATTTCTCTAGGAAGGTCTCAGGAGGACGTTGAATTATGGTTTCTAAGGAATCTGCAAGGTTGAAATTGCAAGGTTGAAGTTGTAGGATGAGTTTTAGTATCGAAGCTGGAAGGTCGAAGTTGCAGTGTGTAGTAGTTTGGTGCAAAATCCAGCAAGGACTTGAGGAAGGGATGACTTGGAACTATGAGAAGGACTAGTTTAGGGCTTGGGTGTTTATATTGCATTTGAAGTAGATACTAAGAAAGAAGATTTTTCGGGTTCTCCCCTTGGAGGGGTTTTGCCTGGGTTGAGAGCCTAATATTTGTGTCCTCTATTGTTGCAGTGCATATTCTTGATATTTGTTTGATGAAAGATCTAACTAAAATAACACAAGACAACTAATAAGTTCACAAGAAAATATTGAGGTTAAGGAAAATAAGATGAATAGTTGCCATTATTGATTTTCCAACACACTAAAGTATGACCAAAATATAAATTGATCAAAGCTTCTTGTGGTTTGCAAGCATGGTAAGAAGTTTGAGCCTTCTCTTCTCTATGGACGTTTCAGCATCTAAACTTCTGTGATCTAAGATGAAGACCCAAGTTGTCATGAAAATATAATTTGAAGAAGTATCCAATCTTTATCTAAAATTATGATGATGATTCGAATCATATTTTTGTATGCATATTTGAGACTATATCTCTATGAAAATTTTCGAACATGAGGTACCTAATTCTCTATCTAAATTTACAAAATATATAGTTATATATTTTTGGAACCTTATAATGGTTATGAAGTTATGAATTTGATCATAAATATGGGTTCTTTATACTTATGCAAGTTTTGGGGAATCTGAACTCTCTAAGGTGATGTGATGTCCTCTTTTTCTTTTTTTTAAGTTCTCTCTAATAAAGTATGCAAATTTGAATAATGCAAAGTTTGGATCAGCCTCTGTGATTCAAATATTCATGGAGGTAGTTAAGAAGGTCAAAAGAAGTCTAGCTCAAAGTCAAGAAGTGAGCTAAGTTATCTATGTGGTCCAAAATTAGCTTTGTAATGCAATAATATGAAGGTCTTGTGAAATCATTTATCCAATCCGAGTTCTATGTTGCAATATGATGATCTGAATTTTAGCCAAGTCCTTGTGAAGGACTTGTGATCTAGCCTAATAAAACCAACTCAAGATAAATGATAATGACAAATGAAGAGTCTTTGAGAATATTGATAAATAATGAAGTAAAAAATATGTTAATTCCATGTGGAAACGAAGAAGAATCTAAGTTTTATTATGGTACCTTAGCTACTTAGCATCTGAATTAAATAGCGGTGGTTGAAGTGACTTATAGTCTGAATTAAATATATATGGCTTAAGACCATTGAGGATTCAGTTCTATGGAGTGACTATGATAATAATAAAAGGTTGATCTCAATTTATACAATTTCATTGATGCTCAAGCTAAGTTTAAGGGAAAGGACCGATGCCTCATCTTTACAATCTAATCTCAGAATTCAATCCTTAATCATATGTTTTGATGTAAACCTAAAGAATCCTCTACGTTATTTATAATAGTAGGACAAGAAAATTTGACTTGGGAGTCAACCTATCTCTATTGGTCCAGAGATCCAGATTGAAATTTGAAAGCTTGATCCAATCCAAGGAGAAAATCTAAGTTTTGATAATTGGCAAGTTGCAAATCTGAAAATAATATGAAATTTCAAGCATTTAATAGGCCCTGGAAGTTTCTTACATAAATATTTTCTTAATAGTTCATGATTTTAGAAGTTTTGTTGAGCCATTCAAAGGCTAAAGTCTGAGAAATTGAAATTTGATGAGACTGCAAAATATAGGGTTTGAAAGTTTGAATGTCTGACCAAATTCTTGGAATAATTTGAGTTTGCAAAAAACCTAATAAGTGTTTGAACAAGGAAGGCCTTGTTAATTTTTTATGGTTTGGTAGCATCGAATAGATGTTCTAGTCTCAACTTTGGTTAGAAAGGCTTAGAAACACAATAGCTCCAGAACCAAGAAAAAGTTTCAGGAGAAAACACCTAAAGATGGCTCAATCAAGTTAATTAATCAGTAATTAAATTTTTCCTAAGTCTAACTTAGGGAAAATGATTAATTAATAGGAATCAATTGATAAAGATGATATTTCTCTAGAAACTCACATGGATCAACTTAATAATTATCTTAGTCATTGATGAGGATTTAATCATGATCATTGGTGAGCCAACGATATATTATAAGAGGAGGTCGATGGGGTTGAAGTGAAATACATGAGAAGTGTGAGTTCCTTGGTAGATCGAGCTACCTAGTTGCATAGATCGAGCAAGGGAAATAAGTTCGAGCTAGAAGGGACGCTACAGTAGCAACATGTAGCAGTAGTGAGTCCCTTAGCAAATCGATCTACCTAGTTGCAGAGATTGAGAAGGGAGATAAGTTGGAGACATAAAGGATGCAAGTGTATTTGCAGGAGTAGTCACAGCAATAACACACCAGTGATCAAGGCAGATCAAATTTCTCAGAGAGTTGAGTTCGGCTAGAGAAGATTTTGAGTTAGTGATCGAGTGGTAGTGACTAAGGGAGAAGTGTAGTCACTGAGGGAGAAGTGTAGTCACTGAGGGAGCAGTGCCATGTCTAAAGGAGCAACAGATTCATTTCTAGTAGAGTTTCTCAGCAACAAAGCAGTAGTAGTTAGGAGGCTGACTTATTTTTGCAAAGAAGTCAAGCAACTAGAAACCCTAGTTTGAAGTGTTGGAAAGTGACATTTCAATTGCAGGAGATCGGGAGATCACCCAGACGGTAGAGTGATTCACTTCTAGGGCCAGAGGGAGGCAGGATGGCTCATCTAGAGCCATCTAGTAGGCAATGCAAATTAGTTGGGCCAAGAATTTTTGTTGTTTCATTATAATAATAAAACCCTCATCTGTTGCACCAATTTTCCTACACTAGATTTTTCCGAAGACAATTGTCCAAAAATAACTGTGCCAAAATTTTATTGTATGTGTGCTCTATATTTTTCAATTATCATTTTATTTTAACATGGTTTTTTTTGTGAAGAATTGTAGTTTGATTTATTCGTTGTTTGTCATATTTAATAAACTACATAATTTAATTAGCTAAAGAATAAATTTCCATTTGTTGCATTTCAAGGAAATTTTCACATAGTATCAGAGCTAGTTTGTCAGATCGAGAGCTCAGAGGCAGAAGGATGAATTTGTGCAAATTCAAAGGAAGTATGGCAGATTAATTTCCATATTTGCATAGAGACAGCCAGGCAATTCGAGTTGTTATGCATAGGGTTCAATTTTCTAGTGGAAAGTTGCAAGAAAAAATTGAATTGAACAGGAGCAATTCCAACAATTCCAATAGGTGAGAAAATCATCATTTCCCAAAGTAGATTCTTGATCCAGCCACAGTTGTTTTTACAGCAGTTTTGCAGTTGTAGAATCAACATTGAGTGGAAGAGAAATTGCACACACTAACAGATTTTTCTCAAAGGGTTTCAAGTTTAGTCTTGAAGGAAATCTAAAATTTCCAATTATAGAGCAAGTATCCAAGTATGAGAGGAGGAGATTCCTATTTATTTCTCCAATGTTTGAGTTTCATAGATTTTTCTGCTTTACAAAGATGGTCATACGATATTACGAGAGGAGGCCATACGAATTAACCAGAACACAAATTTGGGCAGCAAGTCAACTTCTGATTGCCAGAGATAGGTGTCAGAGGAAGTACAAGATGTCTAGTGTGAGTTGCAAAGCAAAGCAGGGTCCCAGCCAAGGACAAGGCTAAAAAGAATATGGTGGGGCACCAGATCCAGGTATAGGAGTATGAGACTCCAATGTCCCAAATGGGAAAGGTCCAAATCAGTTACAACAAGGAGATTAGTTAGATCAATTCTAGATTGTTATAACATGGCCATCACTTTTGTTAGAGGAGCCCACAGTATCACAGTAGTAGGACATAGTGTCAGTAGAGCTAGTTGCAGTCAGTACACATGAGATAGTTTCAAAACTAGTTGTAGTGAAATGGGAAGTGTGAATTTCTCAATAGCAGTATGCAGGTGCAGTTCCAACAAGAATATTCCCAGTGACAAACTATGTAATCTAGTATCTAGTGTAGGAGGATAGTGCGAGTTTCCCAAAGGGAGAAAATATATTTCCAATATGGAGATCAAGACTCAAAGGGATTCTAGCTTCAGAGGGAGCATCCCTATGGAAGTTGGTAGTTCGAGATATGGGGAGATCAGACTCGTTATTGTAGTAGTTGCAGTAGTAGTGCAGAGATAACAGCAAAGCAGTACCAGTAGCAATGGCAATATGAGTAGATCGAAGTTTAGAGTTGCAGATATTTGGGTAGGGTCCAAGGAAAAATGCATCAGACAAGTGTTTCTTCTTGGATAATTACCCTTTCTACAGGGGCCCACAGTATCCAGTAGTGGATGGATCAGTGTTGAGGATGGCGTGGTGAGATCTTGAAGGACAATTGCAGTGCTAGTTGCAGACAGGTGTTGAGGGGCACAAAGCAGTTGCACTTTAGACAATTACACAGTAGACTGTTGTTGGAAATAATACTGAGAGGGGGGGTGAATTAGTATTATCAAATCAATGATTTAATTTTCAAAACTGATTTGTATATGCTTCAGTTCAATGAACTAGCATGTATACACGACTGTACTTAATGCAACCAACGTATATGCAGAGATCTTTTGATTTACCCAAATTATCATGTATTGGACTTTAATCAGTATATCAGGAATTCATTAGACAGTGCAGTAAAAATAGATTAAAGCATCACACATAAGCAACACATATGAACACCAAGATATAAGGTGGAAACCCAATGTGGGTGAAAACCACCTACTGCAGTCGTCTTTGTCTTCTTTTAATAAGAAAATTCTGTTTGCAATTTTTGTACTGGTGCAGTATTATACCAGTACATAGGCTTCTACCTGTAGAAGGCTACAACCTTCTCTTTTTCTCCAGCTTCTATTGGAAGGGAGCTACAACCCCCTAGCTCTTGTACTAGCTGATGTGTTTACTAGTACGTAGGCACCGACCTATAGAAGGATACAACCTTCTCCTTTTTCTTCCAAGGACCACGTTTCATAAATTTTCAGACTAGATGCATCAAAAACATCATATCAAATATATATGCATCAACCAATCACCTTTTGAACCAACCACAACCAAATCAATCAATCACTTTGACAACCCATCAATCTGATCATTCAGAATATTGTCACCAGAATACAGTAACCAGAACCTAAGCCAGAACCCAGAACACTGCAACAGCAAAAAAAAGCAACTAAAACATATTTTATAAGGTATACGCTACTTCCATGTGTTGAACCTGCGTGCATACATGCTTTCCTCAAACGAACTAGCGTATAGATCTACAAATCAAATTTATGATGTATTTGGAAATCAGATCAGCGTTTCTCCTCACAACATTTTAAGAAAACCCTGAAGACTTCACTTCCCGATTGCCGATTGTGATAAGGACTTCAAGAAATTAACCAAAGTCTCATAACAAATTTGGTTTTTAAGTTTTGAACTCATTTACACGAATGAGTACGAATGAGTTAAAAGGTGATGAACGAGTTAAAATGTAATATGAAGTAAGGATGTCTTCTGGTTTAAATGAATTTGACTTCAATGTGACATCTTGTAGTGTTATTTTATTTCTAAAGTGAACATGCGTACAGATCTGTAAATGATGATTTAAACATTACAACTATTCCAAACTTCAGTCATACCCAGATCATCATATTTACAGACTACAACATGCGCCAGTTATTCAGATACATGATCAAATCACATAAAGATAATTCACTTCAAGCCTTGAGATCCTGATGCATCATTAGATCTTATCTTTCATCAAACGCTAAGGTTCCTCCTTGGTTCAGATCCAGCAATGCACCATAACCCAATAACCTGCATACTAGATCTCACACTTCATCACATATTCAATGCTTGTGTATATTGGCCTAATGATCTTCTCCTCCTTGTATAGTTTTAGGCCTTCCTCAATACCATGGATCAAAACCACTTAGGACCAATACCTTGGATCAAATACCCAGGGTCAATACCTCGGACCAAATACCATGGACCAAAAACTTTGGACTAAAAAACTTAGTTTCCCAAGGTACACATGCTTTCCTTTTTGTGAAAGTGCGTGTGTACGTTATACGCTCATTTTGTTTTGTTAACCTACGTGTATGCACAGCTTGGCCAATGGTGAACCTATGTATACCTCTCTTTCTTCATTCTGTGAAGATTGATCTATCATTCTTTGTTGTTTACCTGCTATAATGTGATCTTTCATTTGAGTGAGTTTCCTTCTGAACTAATTCCTTGAAGCTACCCTGCATTTCATCACATCTGTAAACACTATTGTCATGAATTCTATCACATCTGATATCTATTTTGTATATTCATCTAGTTACCATATACAAGTGAGTTTTTCTGCTATAAGTGGGTTGCCATCAAGTACAACACATACATCATAATGCCAACAATCCCCCCCTTCGGACTTGATGGAAAAAACAACCACACCAAGTCACTCTCCCCCTTTGACATCAAGGGCAAAGGGTCCTGCTCCCCCTGAGTGCTTGCTAAATTTTTTTGATATGATGAAATGTGTTGATTGAGCTCCCATGATCGAGTCCATGCTCCCCTTGAGCATAAGCAAGGTCTGCAAAATTATGTTCTAAAAGAAGAACATGACTTTATACTTACATCACAAATGACCTTCCTATCACCAATGACATACATACATCCATCTCCCAACCAAGTGGGGATATACCAATGGTTTATACATGTCAAAACAAAAACATTACATCATCCATCCCATGCATAGTGGGGTTACTAGTTATGTCTTTTCATGACCTTTACATTAAAAGATGTACATGACATATATAACAGAGACCAAATATCTTAAACAAGACCATGATAGTCATTAGCAACTATCATATGATATGCAACAGCAGTAGCATATGTCAATTAGCATCTAGACCAGCAACCTATATATGTCCATCATTAGTTCACAAACTATCATCAACCATGTTCTCCCCTTGAATCTGTTCCACCTGTTCATTTTCAGATCTGATCATTGCATATGTCAGTAAGAGATATCAAAGCATCATCATCAATTAGATATACATCAAGTTATCAACAACTTTATGAGAACCAATATATTTTCATATGTTATTAGTAGAGTGAAACCAACGTCAAACAGAGCAGATAATTGACAGAACCATGGCAGACCCCTTTTTCCTGAGTTTGGCCCATTGCTTTCCTTCAAACCAACATATACGCGATTGTGCCCACAGAAACCCACGTATGTACGTCACTGCACTTTATGAAACTTGCGTATATCCACCTTTCTTTGAAGAAAATAGGATTTAATAGCAGGATGATGTAGCAACTACTCCCAGCTTTTGTCTGAGATATTCAAATGTCTCTCTAGGTAGTGGTTTAGTGAATATATCAGCAACATGTTCTTTGGAGGGAACATATTCCAGTTTGACTTTTTGTTCAAGCGCTTGTTCACGTAGAAAATGATATTTGATGGGTATGTGCTTGGTTTTGGAGTGCATGACTGGATTCTTTGAAATACTGATGGCACTTGTATTATCACATAGAATGGAGATAGGTGGATTACATGTGATCTAAATGTCTTGAAAGGTTTGCATCATCCAAAGTAGTTGTGTGCAACAAGATGCAGCAGCCACGTATTTTGCTTCAACTGTAGATAATGCAATTGAATTTTGTTTCTTGTTGAACCAAGACACTAACCCGGAACCCATATAGAATGCACCACCACTAGTGCTTTTTCTGTCATCAACACTTCCTGCCCAATCTGCATCTGTATATGCATGAAGTGTAAGATCGGCATCTCTAGGATACCATAAACCAAAGTTCTGTGTTCCTTGAAGATATTTGAAAATCCTTTTGACTGCCTGAAGGTGTGTTTACTTAGGATTTGCTTGGAATCTTCCAACTATTCCCACTGTATTCATGATGTCCGGTCGGGTACCTATTAGATAAAGTAGGTTGCCAATCATGGATCTGTAATTTGGTTGATGTATTGCTGTTGATTCATCATTTGAGCTAAGACTACATCCTATTACCATTGGGGTACATACTGGTTTAGAATCTTCCATGCCGTACTTTTTCAGGATCTGTTTGAGATATTGGATTTGTGAGAGAAAAATACCATCTTTATTTTTTTGAACTTGTAGACCAAGAAAGAAGGTGAGCTCTCCAAGCAAAGACATTTCAAATTCTTTCTACATTACGGAGGCAAAATTTTGACTCATGGATTTTTCATTGCTACCAAAAATGATATCATCAACATACACAACAATTATTAGCAATTTATCAGTGTCCATCTTTGTGTATAGATTGCTATCTGTTGACCCCTTTCAAAAACCTTGTTGGTGGAGATATTTGTCAAGATGGTAATACCATCCTCTTGGAGCCTGTTTTAGACCATAGAGAGATTTTCTGAGTTTTTATACAAGTTTTGCATCATTTCCAAGAATGAATCATTCTGGTTGTTCAATATAGTCTTCTTCTTCTAAGTCTCCATTAAGAAAGGTAGAGTTTACATCCATTTGGTATACTTTGAATTTTTGAAAACTAGAAATAGCAAGAAACATTCTTATGGCTTCAAGTCTAGCAATAGATACAAATGTTTCTTCAAAATCTATACCTTCTTGTTGAGCATATCCTTTGCAAACAAGTCTGGCCTTGTTTCTAATAACTTCTCCATTTTCACTCAGTTATTTTTTAATATCCATTTAGTTCCTATGATATTCTTATCATGAGGTCTAGGAACTAATTCCCAAGCATTATTCTTTTCAATTTTCTCAATTTCTTCATTCATGGCCTTGACCTAACATTCATCTCTGCATGCTTCATTCACATTTTGAGGTTCAATGGGAGATAGTAATGCTAGATAGCTTGAGGTTTCGGCAATAGTTCTTCTTGTCTGCACACCTGCCCCTTTTTCCCCCAAAATTTGAGTTTCTATATTATTTTTCTGAACATACCTGGACGGAGTCTTTTCTTCTATCATTATCTCTTCTTCTGGTGCTTCACTGGTTTCTTCCTTAGAATCAATCTGATTTGATGTGGGAAAATGATCCTCATCTTCTTCATTGTCATGATCTTCGGTTTTTATCTGTTTTGGATTTTTGCATGCTTCATCAACTACAACATCAATACTTTCAATAATTTTCCTAAGTCCTTTGTTATAACATTTATATCCTTTACTTCGGGAAGAGTAGCCAAGAAGAATACCTTCATCTGCTCTAGGTTCAAACTTACCAAGTTTTTCATCAATCCTTTTGATATAACATTTGCTTCCAAAAACTTTGAAGTACTTTACCATAGGAGTTTTACCATACCAAAGTTCATGTGGAGGTTGAGTGTTGTTTACTCGAACATTTGCTTGGTTGAGAATAGTGACGATGGTGAATGCAGCTTCACCCTAGAAGGTTGCAAGAGTTCCAGATTCATCTAGCATAGCACAAGCCATTTGTTGAACAGTTCTGTTCATCCTTTCTACCACTCCATTTTGCTTAGGAGTCCTTGCGGTGGAGAACTGCCTTTTTATTCCATGTTGTTCACAGAAGTCAAAGAATTCATCCGAGGTAAATTCTCCTCCTCGATCAAATCTGAGGCATTTGATTTTGCGATTTGATTCATTTTCAACCAAAGCTTTGAAGGCTTTGAACTTTTCAAATGCTTCATCTTTATGCTTTAGAAGACCTATCCAACACATTTTAGAAAAATCATCAATGAACAATATAAAGTATTCTTCTCCACGAGGTGACTTTTTCCTTGATGGTCCACATAAATCAATATGAACAAGTTCAAGAGGCTTACTAGCTGATCCTTCCTTTTCAATGAATTGAGACCTGTTTTTCTTACTAAATTGACATGATTTTCATATATTATTTTCAGGAATGTTGATATCTAGAAGATCTTGAATAGCCTGGAATCTGCATGCTTTTCTTATTTGAGAAAAGCTTAGATGTCCCAATCTTATGTGCCATAGCCAGTTTTCATCATTTTTGCTTAGATAACATTGTTGTTGTCCTCCCTTGAGTATGTATAGGTTGTTTGGAGTTCTTTTACTTTTAATTACGGTTTCTCCTGTATCAAGCTCATGAAAAACACATCCATTTGATCGAAACACTACTTCATTTCGTTGATCACACATTTGACTCACACTCAACAGGTTATGTTTTAAGCCATCAACATACATGACATTTCCATATTTAACTTTTTCTTTCAAGAAAACAGAGCCTTTATCTTTTATGACAACAGGAGCGTCATTTCCAAATGAGACACTGTTTTCCTTTTCTAGGGCATTATATGAGTGTAGTTTTTCTCTGTCACCTGTCATTTGTTTTGAGCATCCACTGTCGATGTACCACTAGTTTTATTGTCCTTTTACATACAAGGCTATACCACATCTTTCTGTTTGTGGTTCTTTTTTTCTCCATATTTTGGGATTTAATGGAGTTTTCTCCTTTTGAGATATTTGACGAAACTTGCTCGCACATTCAGATTCTTCATGGCCAATGTTGTTACAGATTGAGCATTCTATTTCATTTTCAAGAAGAGAAAAGTTATTATAGGAACTTTTCTTGATCCCTGTCACATTCCTTTGATTTTGTGCTTCTCTAGTCATGATGGTTTTGTAAGCAACACATTGGGCAGCTTTATGTCCAAAATTATGACATGGGAAACATTGACCATTAAAGAAGTTCCTGTGATTATCGAATCTACTGACCTGGTGATTGTAGTTTCTATTGATATTCATCTTTGAGGCAGATTGAGTATGATTTACCTGAGGATGGTTGTGGCTTCTATTCACTCTTGAAGTAAATTGAGCCTGATTTACCTGGTTATCTGCTTTATGCCTTTGCTGACGATTGTCAAACTGTTCACTTCTCTTTGTTGCATCAAGATAGCTTTTAGTGGAGGTTGACGCCTTTTGTGATTGAGATGCTTCTTCAGTATATCCAAGACCTGTCTTTATCATAGGAGAACACTGCACTTTGATAATTTCATTTAAGGTTTTTGATCCTTTAGCAAATCTAAGATTGAGAGTTTTTGTTTTCTCAAGATCCTTTCTTAGACCCACAATTTCACATTCTAGTTTTTCATTGTGTTTTTCTCTTTCTGCAAGTTGGTATGTCAAGGTATCTATAACCATATTCTTTTCTTCTAAACAGATTTTGAGTTTAGAGATTTCTTCATAAAGGTCATCTTCATCTAAAGCATCCAAAAAATCATCTTCTTCATAAGCCATCAGAAGTCTATAATCATTCCTATTTTCTTCTTCATGACTATTTGATAAACCATCGCTATCTTCATAAGTATAGTAGCTCTTTTTACTTACACTTTGTTTTCTATTCCATTTTTCATATTCCTTCCCTTTATCAAATTTATCTTCACGAGGACATTTGGCAGCATAATGACCAACTCTACCATAGGCAAAATATTTGAAAGGTAGTTTACCTCTGAATCTTCCGGAACCCTGTTGAAGGTTCTTGACGAAGTTTGCTTCTTCTTCTTCTTCTTAAATATGTCTTGATTCATTTAGTTCTTATTTTCCTTTTGTTGAAGCTTTAAATGCGGCTTCTCTCATATATGATGGACCTCCTTTTCTCATCTTAAAGGCAGTTAAGATTTCGTGAAGTTGTGTCATAGTAATAGTCTGTAGATCCTGCTTTTCTTCTATGGTGGATACTTTTGATTCAAATTTAGCAGACAATGATCTTAAAACCTTTTCAACTAAAGTAACTTCCTTTATCTCTTCACCCAAATTATTCATACAATTAACAACCTCATTTATACGTAAGAAGTAACTAGCTATAGTTTCATCATTGTGCCTCTTGAGAGTTTCATATTGAATTCTGAGAGTTTGCAATTTAGCACGTTTTACCTGAGAGTCTCCTTCATAGCTTAGAACAATTTTGTCCATATTTCTTTGGTGGATTTGAGCTGCATAACTTTGACAAACTCTGATTGTGACAGACTTCCCAATAATGTATTTACAGCCTTGGCATTGGTTTCATATTTCTTTTTACCTACCGTATCTGTAGGAATTGCTGATGGAAATGTATATCCTCATTCCACGATTTCCTAGACATCTGTTCCAAGAGATTGAAGATAGGTTGTGGTTCTTACCTTCTAATAAACAAAGTTTCTCTCGTCAAAGATTTGCAGTCCGATGGATCCCTCGCTTTCTTAATTACTCATGATGATGGATCTTCCTTCAAGCGATCAAGCTTCTTCTGAAGAACTTAGCTCTGATATCAATTCTTGGAAATAATACTGAGAGGGGGGGTGAATCAGTATTTTCAGATCAATGATTTAATTTTCAAAATTGATTTGTATACACTACTTCAGTTCAATGAACTAGCATGTATATGCGACTATACTTAATGCAACCAACATATATATAGAGATCTTTTGATTTACCCAAATTATCATGTATTGAACTTTAATCAGTATATCAGGAATTCATTAGAAAGTGCAGTAAAAATAGATTAAAGCAACACATATGAACACCAAGATATAAGGTGGAAACCCAATGTGGGTGAAAACCACCTGCTGCAATCGTCTCTGTCTTCTTTTAATAAGAAAATTATGTTTACAGTTTTTGTAATGGTGCAGTCTTATACTAGTACGCAGGGTTCTACTTGCGGAAGGCTACAACCTTCTCTCATTATCCAGCTTCTACTGGAAGGGAGCTACAACCCCCTAGCTCTTGTACTAGCTGATGTGTTTACTAGTATGTAGGCACCAACCTACAGAAGGCTACGACCTTCTCCTTTTTCTTCCAGGGACCACGTTTCATAAATTTTTAGACTAGATCCATCAACAACATCATATCAAATATATTTGAATCAACCAATCACCTTTTGAACCAACCATAGCCGAATCAATCAATCACTTTGACAACCCATCAATCTGATCATTCAGAATACTGTCACCAGAATACAGTAACCAGAACCCAAGCCAAAGCCCAGAACATTGCAATAGCAAACAAAAGCAACTAAAACATATTTTATAAGGTATATGCTACTTCCATGTGTCGCACCTATGTGCATACACACTTTCCTCAAAGCGGACCAACGTACAGATTTGCAAATCAAATTTATGATGTATACACTGCTTTGATATGCAGAACCAGCGTGTATACGCTCCTTTTCTAAAGTGAACCTATGTACAGATCTGTAAATGATGAGATAAACATTACAACTATTTCAGACTTCAGTCATACCCAGATCATCATATTTACAGACTACAACATGCACCAGTTATTCAGATACATGATCAAATCACATAAAGATAATTCACTTCAAGCCTTGAGATCCTGATGCATCATTAGATCTTATCTTTTATCAAATGCTAAGGTTCCTCCTTGGTTCAGATCCAGTAATGCACCATAACCCAATAACCTGCATACTAGATCTCACACTTCATTAGATATTCAATGCTTGTGTATATTGGTCTAATGATCTTCTCCTCCTTGTATAGTTTTAGGCCTTCCTCAATACCATGGATCAAAACCACTTAGGACCAATACCTTGGATCAAATACCTAGGGTCAATACCTCAGACCAAATACCATGGACCAAAAACTTCGGACCAAAAAATTTAGTTTCCTAAGGTATACACGCTTTCCTTTCTTTGAAAGTGTGTGTGTACGTTATACGGTCTTTTTTTTCTATTAACCTACATGTATACGCGTCTTGGTCAATGGTGAACCTGCATATACCTCTCTTTCTTCATTTTGTGAAGACTGATCTATCATTCTTTGTTGTTTACCGGCTATACTATGATCTTTCATCTGAGTGAGTTGCCTTTTGAACTGATTCCTTGAAGCTGCCCTGCATTTCATCACATTTGTAAACATTATTGTCATGCATTCTGTCACATCTAATATCTCTTATGTAGATTCATCTAGTTACCATATACAAGAGAGTTATTTTCCTATAAGTGGGTTGCCATCAAGTACAACACATACATCATAATGCCAACAAGTGTGTGGAGGCTAGTAACAGTTAGAGACTCAGGAAGCAATTTCAAAGACACCACTCTAGGGGCACAGTTGATTCAAATTTTGTTCTTAGTTGTAGTAGTTGCAGCAACAACATGAGATTAGTTGCAACACAGTGCAAAGTTGGCAGCGGTACAGGTTGTCCAGTGCAACATCAGCAACAACGCAAATGCAAGGTGGTTTAGCTTAGAGTAACAGAAGAATCAGAGTTTCACAATAGCTTGTGGGCAATGGCAGGTTGTCACAGATGTCAGACATTAGCAACATGTATGGGAGGATGTTATGAGATCGTCTGGAACACCTTCCTCGCTAAGAGGGAGTGTTAGTTTTTTATGGTTTTGTAAAATTGGACAGATGTTCTTGTCTTAACTTCAGTCAGAGAGGGTTAGAAACACAATAGCTCCAAAAACCCAAAAAGTTTTAAGAGAAAACACCTAGAGATGGTTCAATTAAGTTAATTAATCAGTAATTAAATTTTTCCTAACTCTAACGTAGGGAAAATTATTATTTAACAGGTTTTAATTGAAAAATGTGAGATTTCTCTAGAAACTCACATGGATCAACTCAAAAATGATCATAGTCGTTGATGAGGATTTAATCATGGTCGTTGGTGATCTGATGATAGATTTAAGAGGAGGTCGATGAGGTTGTAGTGAAACACATGAGAAGTGTGAGTTCCTTGGCAAATAGAGCTACCCAATTGGAGAGATCGAGCAAGAGAAAGAAGTTTGAGCCATAAGGGACGTTGCAGTAGTAGCAACGAGTCCCTTAGCATATCAAGCTACCTAGTTGCAGAGATCGGGCATGGAGGGATGTTTGAACCAAAAAGGATGAAAGTGTGTTTGGAGGAGTAGCTTCAGCAGTAACAGACCAGTGATTAGGGAAGGTTGAATTTCTCATAGAGTAGAGTTCAACTAGAGAATAATTTGAGCCAGTGATCGAGTGGTAGTGATTGAGGAGCACAGTGACAGAGGGAGAAACGCAGTGACTAAGGGAGTAGAAAAGTCATTTCCAACAGATTTTCTCAGCAGTAGAGCAGTAGTAGTTGGGAGGCTGAATTATTTCTGTGGAGAGGTCGAGCATCCATAAACCATAGTTCGAAGTGCTGGAAAGTGATCATTTTAGTTGCAAGAGGTCGAGAGATCACCCAGAAGGTAGAGTGACTCACTTCCAGGGCCGAAGGAAGGCAATACGACTCATCCAGAGCTAGATAGTAGGCAATGTGAATTATTTGGACCAAGCAGTGCACATTTTTTGTCATTGCCAGTTGCCGACAGGAAATACGAGTAGGGCTAGAGGGGCCGAGTTTGGTTGCAGAAGCGAGGAATTTCCTCCAAATAATTTTGGCAGTATATTTTGTTGGAGGATAGCTAGATTAGCATGAAAATTTGTTCTCATAATTTTTATTGTTGTATTATAAAATAAACCCTCATTTGTTGTACCAATTTTCTGCATTGGGTTTTTTCAAGGACAATTGACCAAAAATAATTGTGTCAAATTTTTATTTTATGTGTGCTCTATATTTTCAGCTCCTGTTTTATTTCAGCAATTTTTTTACTTGTGGATAATTTCAATGTGATTTATTTGTTGTTTTTCGTAGAAAATAAACTACATGATTTAATCAGTTAGAAGAATATATTTCCAGTTGCTCCATTTCAAGGAAATTTTCACAACCCTAGTTTTATCGATGTTGAAAATGATAAAGTTGAAATAGAATGCAAGAATCTAAGAATAATGAAAATAAGTGTTACTCATCTAGGGTTTGTAAACCCTATACTAAACATGAAATATCATTAGGGTTTGGAGTTAAAACCATTTCCATTCAACTATTAACCATATCTAGTAAAAAAAAAGTGTTGAGAAATCCTTGGGCTTGTGGTTTTATTGCTTCCACTTATATAGAGAAGCCCTAGCTCCTAGAAGTTTTGAAATATTAATGATAAGGTTGATGTGTAGGTTGGATGCATGAAGTTAAAATATTAAGAGGGAGTTGTGATGTTCTCAAAAGATAAGTATCTTGTATTTGTTCTATTTTTAAATCGTTACTAATGATGTGCACTCCTTAATGATGATGTATACTCATTGATAATGATGTAGATGATGATGATGTATACTCATTGATAATGACGTAGATGATGATGATGTATACTCATTGATAATGACGTAATGATGATGATGATGTAGACTCCTTGATGTTCTTGATGATGTGGACTCTTTGGTGATGATATGGCCGAGGTCAACTTCTTGATGATGACATAGACTTTGTGATGATATGATGATGATGGTGATATGGACTCCTTGATCGTGTGGATTCCTTGATGATGTGGACTCCTTGATGATGATATGGATGAGATTAACTTCTTGATGTATTCAACTAGGTTGACTAGACACAAGAAGGTTGTGATAAAGATGGAGTTGACACATTCTCAAGAGATGAGTACTTTCTTGATTGTTTCATTATGAGTCTCTTGTCCTTGTATGTCTTACTTGGTTGTATTTGTTCTTCCATGGCATCCTAGCGAGGAACAGAGGAACATGATGAAATATGTCAATATTGTGGCATCATTGAAAAGATGGAAGAATAAAGTGAAAAGAAGACTCATGATTGGATGGGATTTGGACTCAGAGGGAGTAGACAAGATCAACCTGATTAAAACATGTTTTGATCAATGATGGTTTGAAGTATTGAATATTAATGACGATCCAAATTTGTTGAAGAAGAGCTCGTGATTTTTGTACTATGTATTCATGATGTGTTTCTGACAAGGATTGAGGTACTCTTTGTCCAATGTAAGATGGAGTTGATAGAATAATTGTAAGATTGAAAGTATTGCACGAGCCTACTATAATGGACTATGAGTCCATGAACACTTGCTTAAATAAAATTTGAAAAACATGCGAGAATTTGTTCTTGATTTGATGAATCCCTCTGATTGGCTCGTTGAACCACCTAATGCCTGAAATTTCTCTCTATCTCGACTAGATGTATTCTAGACGTTGAATTGGTCTGAACAACATGGATGGTACTACTTCATGTAGCATGATTGAAGCTATAAATGTAGCTAATTTGTGAAGTTGGTTTTTGATCTATTTGATCTTGTGCTAGAGATTAGGTTGTTGATATTTGCTCATGTGAGAAGCCACTTATTGTCTACTGGATTTGATTATGGAACATTTTTATGTTGATAAGCGAGTTGTGGATATTTGCTTCTATAATAATCCACTTGTCTGCTAGATTCAACCATGGTTATTGATGTTTTCTTATATGAGAAGCCCCAACTAAAGCTGAATGAACAACTGGATGTTGTTGTTTCCTTAAATGTTTGATAAAGTAATGAGATCCACCATGGCTATTTTTTGTTATTGATTTGGTTACTGATGCTTATGGAAAGAAATTGGAATGGCTAAGAATCCCTTTGGAGAGGGAGCATTGATTACATAGCATCATGAATATCCCTTAGGTTGTTTTTTGTGAGAGGTTGTAGTCAAGGAAATGCATTGAGTTGATGATTCCTCCCTTAGTTATGTGTTGTGGCAGACCTTGTGGTTAGAGAGATGCATTGAGATGGTGATTCCTCCCTTAGGTTTTGTGTTGTGATACCTTGTGGTCAGCGAGATGTATTGAGATGGTGATTCCTCCCTTCAACGATGTGTTGTGAGGCCTTGTGGTCAAGGATATGCGTCAAGTCGAGTTGGATGCTATATATCTTTCCATTTGCTGAGATTGATGATATCTCCCTTGGGTTTTTTGTTGTGAGACATATGGATTGGTTTAGGATATTGATCCTAATAGAGAGAGAGAGACTTGTATTTGTGATATCTTCCTTAGGTTGTGTGTTGTGAGACCTATGAACTAGTCGAGAAGATTGATCTTGGGAGAGAATGAAAAATACCTCCCTAGCTAAGAGGGAGAATTGGAAATATACTAGCCATCATCAATATTTTCACCATGAAGAAATTGAACATTTTTATTTTTATTTTGCCTCCTAAATATGATCAAGATGGCCTCCTTTTATTAAAGTCGATTGGGCTCCTAAGAGGCACCCATTGGACCCCCTCTTGAAAGGATATTAATAGAAGATCACTCCTCTTTATTTTGAACATCGATTTTGTATCTTGATATCTCTGATCCAACGAAGGAAGAATAAAATAGGAGGGTCGAATTTCAAAAGGATGGCTTGGAGGATTTAATCTTATTTCTAGTTTCGTTGTTCTCTTGATATGGTTACTTCTAATGTATTGATGAACATTGAACACGCTCTCTCGTATAAGGAAATACGTTTTCTCTGCTAGAAATTTTGAGTTTTTAACTTATTATCAGATTTCCATTACATGATAATTACTTGTGAGACTGTGTTGTCGCAGCTACAGCCACCCTCCAAAATTTTGGCTCACATGAAAATTCCGGAGCCTACCTTGGATCATGTGATCGAACATTCCTTGGTCACTTATTGGTACGTTGATGATCTCAAGCCCCCTCCTTGATCTTAAAATTTGTTCATGTTCTCATCTTTATGTAGTATGTGTCATCTTTAGGCATCGGGATTATTGTTTTTCATGCAAAGGGAATGTTGTTCTACTTCAAGGGGAAATCTTGTGTGTATGGCTTGTTCTCATCACAGTGACATGTTTCACACTCACTTCATGCACTCTTGTCTTGAAGGTTGTTGCATCAAGAAGAGTATGTTTTATATGTTCTAGATGGTTTATGTTGTATAGCTAAGTGTTCGTGTGTTATCATAGTCAAGTTCTATCACTATTTACATCGGTTTTAATGATCTCACACTTAGTCAGTTTCCCCAAGAAACGTAGCCTCACCCAACGTTCTGAAATTGCACACTTTGCTTCTCCAACCTTCAATATTTTTCCCTTGCCTATTGGAACTACGCAATGTGCAGTGACCCCAGTCTCCCTTGGAATCCAAAATTGTGCAGTAGTTTCCTCAAATTCCCTTCCCCAACCGAAACCCACTATCTTTAAAAACCGCGCAATGTTGTCCCTCAGCTGCTTAGTTTGTCTTGCAACCTAAAACTATGTAGATGTGTTCTCCAGGGACCCATCCCGTAGCAGTGTCTTACATCTCAAAACTGCGCAGTATTTCCCCTCAGTTTCCCAAACTGCCATGTATTTGGAAACTACACAGAGGTGTCATCCACACCCCGCAGTAGTGTCCTGCATCTCAAAATTGTGCAATATTTCCCTAGCTATCCAATCTACCTTGCACTCAAAAATTGTGTAGAGAAGGCAGCCAGCCTTGATCTAGAAAAATAGGCAGAGCAGGCCAGTAACCTTGCTCCTAGAAATTGTGCAAAGCATCCCAGCCTTGCTCTGGAAAACTCCACAGAGCAGGCCATCATATTTTCTCCCAAAAATTGTGCAGAGCAGGCAACCCAACCTTGCTCTGGAAAACTACATAGATATTCAAGCAACAGTTGCTGCCCATTGAAACTATGATGATCTATCTCTCAGTGACTACAAGAAACACTGACATGCTACATCATCTCAAGGATTTGAGGAGAAGGACCAAGAAATGAAGTTATCATAAAATATCAAGACCTCATACAAACTCCGTCGAATGCATATCATCTCAAGGGTAAGTATGGTAAGCAAAGTACATATTTTAAAGCACATCTCTTAGTGTAGCTTGAAGGACTACTTGTCATTGTCATATCATTATGTCTTCAACAATAACATGCATGTTTGCAAGCACTGAAAGTCATGCCATGTGTTTTCCCTACATGTCTTGCTTCATTTCTCTTGTTGAACCAACTGTCGTCTTTGGCATGTTGATTGTTATGTCATTCTTGCGATCTAATTCTAGTGATTTCAAAGGTTTGTCTTTTTGTGTTTGGGTTGTCTTATCTATGTGAACACCCATCGCACTCACACACAAAGTTGTAATCATTTTTGTACAAGTGTCTTCATGGTCATACGAAGGTCTATCCCAAGTGTTGCACTTATTTCTTTCACCATTAGATAGTCCTCCAAGGGGTCATGCTTTGCCATTTGTGTCTTGTTAGTTTAAGGTGTCTTGTCGTCAAGTTATGATAAGTGTGTGATCACAATTTCATGTATGCATGAGTTCATTTTCTCTCACACTTAGTCAGTTTTCCTAAAATTTGTCGACCAAACAACCCTCCTTCAACCAGACCACAACTGAGCTAAATTGTTCAGTCTCATCTCTTAGTGACTCGACTCTGCTACCCAGAACTACATAGAGTTTGAGGTTGTCCTCCAAGGCAGCCTTCACTGCACAATTCTGGAAGTGAGCCAACTGACTACCTCCCAAAACTGCGCAGAAGTTGTCCCAAAGTCCAATTCAATTTGTGCTTCCTACAATATAATCATCAAGCCTCCCTCTGGTCTTTCGGAAAATCTAAACTGAACTGTGACTCGGAGCTGCACTACTCCCCAACACTACACAGAATTTTCCCAACTTCCTGCCCTGCAGAAACTGTGGATACATGTTGAGTCAGGCCTCTGCTTCCTGTCACTACACTGTCCCAAGAAATTGTGCAAATCTAATTGGCAGGTCCCTGTTGGCCTGCTTTGCTCTCCCTCCAGATATTGCGCAGTTTTTAGTGGCACTTTCCCTACTACCCCACTTTGCACTTAGTCTAGAAACTACACAGTTATGTCCAGGAGGCCCTACTGCCTATCCCAAACTGTCTCCCAAAATTGCGCAGTTTTTACCAGCAACTCCCCACAGCCCAATCCTACCTTCTTCTGGAAAACTTTGCAGATTTTCCTACCAACACTTCATGTTTCCCACCTTTTCTTCCCCATAGAAACTGCGCAAATTCCCAACTGGACCACCGGATGACCTGCCGAGTCCTCATCTTGAAAACTTCACAAATTGTCCAGTAGTCCCCAGACACGTTGCCATGTCTTCCTCCCAGGAACTGCGCAGTTCTGCCTCCTAGTTGGGTTCTCTCCCGCAACTGTCACTGTTGTCCCAGATTGCGGAAATCTACCCACCAGTGACATCTATGCATTTTTTCCTGACTGTGCCACGAAACCTCTCATCCCAGCTTGAAATGTGCTCTACACAGTCTTAGATCCTTTTCCTCTCTCACAGTCACCTGCATTTCGATTTCATGAAGATGAAATTGATTGGGAATTTCTCGATGGAATATTTAAGTATCTTCTTCACATATCTAAAAATATACTAATCTTATAATCATTCAAACCCCTCTCGACATACGTCAGTGTTAGTGTTGCCAAATCTAAGACGGACACGGTCATTGTCACAAGTGATTGTTCGTCCTTTTCTCATCAAACAACTCTAGCTCCACGGTACGAGCTGGGAGAAGGTGTGCGCCCAGTTGTTGAATTGTCACATCCTCCCACCCCACCTACTCTTAATATCTTCATAGATTTGGCTTGCAAGACTGTTGGTTGTCACGTGGACTTGTTTTCTCAACCTCTATCCTTGCATTCTGTTGATCCTCCAGATTGTACTGTGTTGTGTTCTCCCGTTCCAGACTCCACACTTAGTGTTCACAACGATCAAGTTGTCAATGGAGTTGGTGTTGTGTAGCCAACCTGCTTTGTCATTTATAATGAGTGTGTGTGGGAATTTGAAGAAGAACCCGCAGGGAAGGATGATATCCTTCGATCCGCACCTCCTCCACTCTATCTTGAAATCTCTTATGATTCTACCACTTTTAATTTTCCTTGTGAAAACCCATTACCGAGTGTTTCTACTTCGATCATTCACAGGACACACCAAATGTCAGTCTATCATTTCATTGTGGAAAGGAAACATCTTTCTCTAAAAATCCATTCGATCTTTCATTTGTCATTTCTGGAAAGGCTGAGGATAAACATTCTTGTTTCTCATCAACCCCTCTGCATGATTCGTCAAATCATGAGGACGCCGATGAATTTCC
This sequence comes from Pinus taeda, assembly GCA_000404065.3. Taxonomy (NCBI): domain Eukaryota; kingdom Viridiplantae; phylum Streptophyta; class Pinopsida; order Pinales; family Pinaceae; genus Pinus; species Pinus taeda. The sequence continues at coordinate 187,438 of APFE030359037.1, forward strand.
TGAATTTTCTGATCGTGGTTTTCGTGATCTTTGTACTCCATTTGATCACAATGTTGGTTCACTTGTTGTTAATCTTTCTAATCCATTGGTCTTTGATGATCTATCTACTAACGAAGTGGAAACCCTTCAAGTTTTCGAGGTACTTTAGCCAACGTTGATGGTCATGTCAGGCCTTCATTGTCCTGAGGTCAGTTCCACTCCTGATCCGAAATCTGTTGAAACACCCGAGACTCCTCGTCACTCTCCTGTGTGCATTGAAGATCAATCTAGTTCACAGATTTCACATCCTCCAGCAAAATCACGAGATACCATTACTCATGCATTGGAGGAATCATACACAGCAAGCACTCTTGCTAAGCATAAGTTGTCTTTCTTTCTTATGTTTGCTCATTTGTCACGGTCAAAAGAGAGTAAGTTCTTATTTTCTGCATGTAATGTGTTGCATAACCATGATAGGTCCGCAGGATGTTTTTGTGCTTTTACTCTTTTCTTTTTTGTGGACACTTTTAAACTCAGAGCATGGTGGCCTTTACTGTTATATCTTTCTTATATGATGGTTTGCATGATTATCCTTCTCTTGAACCATGCCTTCACCAACATGGGTCAACCAATGCGCCGGTGGTTGCACTGGGAATATCACCTAAATGATCGAGCCCGTGCACTGTTTAGTTTAGGAGTAGAAGTAGTGTTTGCTTCCCTATTTGTTTTGTTTGCATGTTTGCATGTTTGCATGTTTTCTTGCATACCTAGTTTGGTTTGCTTGATTTCTTGTTTTTCTTACTCGTTTTGCTTTCTTTTTACTTCTACTTTTTTCTTTATTGTTTGTTTCTTTGTTTGTTTGTACTCATAGGTTTAGCCTCACATGAAACCATGTTTGGCTCTCTAGACAAGCCGGGAAAATATAAGAGGACTTGTACAACTCTCAAAATTTGGGTATTTGTTTTCTTCTCTCTTTATGAATAGCTTGTTGTCTTCATTCGATGATACCTGGATGGAAAATATGTTTTTTTTAGATTGATTGTTGGTGAAAACACAATTCTTGCACTATTAACTAGTACCACCTACTCTAATCAGTTTTTTTTGGGTTAACCCTTGTCAGCTCAATCAAGTAGAGTAAGGTGAGGGGTGTTGGCCCTCAGTTTTGGTCTATTTTTGCTTAGGGAAACCTACTTAATACTTATATTTTCCATCCATTTTCCATCACATCCATCTCATTTTTATGTATTTTATGCATATTCAGGTGTTTAATTTTAATTTTGCAATTTCTAGAAGTTTTTATGAAAATTGAGTTTCAAATGCAATTTTGGACTGAATCAGAAATTCCTGTAATAGCTATGTGGATGGCATGTTTGCAGGACACTTGGGCTCGAGTTTGATGCATGGATGGACAGCTTGGGAACTAGGACTAAGCTAACTCCACTTGGTTCGGCCAGAACAAGCTTTATTAGGCCCGGTAAAGGCTAGTCAAACATGACTAGTCACCAAAACATCCCTAGGAAATAGGGCAGTTTTGAGATTTTATGGGATTGACCATATTTCTTGGGATGAATTGGATGAGTTCGACTTAGATAGTTGGATATGAGTAGATATGAGTGTTAGAGATAATAGAGATCAGTTTGTTTCATTAAACCTCTATAAAAATCCAAGACTTTGATGGCTTTTGAAATGGAATTTATATGTAACATTTGTATAATTTGAGTTGGGAGCTAATTTGAAGAACTTGTTTCATTCCAATTTTTTGTTCATGCTTGGTTGATTTACTGAATTTTTTGTAGCTGAGATTTCTTCAAGTGTGCAAGGCAAGGGTGGAGGGCCCCCACACCAAGCTAAGTACACTTCTTGGTTCATTTTTCATAGTTTTCATAGACTAGTTTTTGTTTCAAATGTATTTAGATGTGTGATGATTGCTGAATGAATATTGGTTTAATTATAATCTACATATGAAGGGACACACAAGAATTTAAGTTAAATTCTCCTTCTATTTGATTTTGAACTAAAACTGAATTTCATTCTCCATTTCTTATTTGAAGATATTGATGCATTTCTGGTTTGAAGCAATGGTGATTATGATATAGTAGGATTGTGAAGAAGGACAATCTAGACCTCCTTAGTTAGGAGCCTCTTCTTTTACATCTTTTGCATCATAAGCCATTGTTAATTAGTGCTCTTAGATTTATCTTCATGAAAGTAGTATTGCAGGGAAGGACAACCTGGTTCTCCTAAGTTAGGAGCCTCTTCCCTCATATATTACATAAATGAAGTAGAAATTGTTAAAATAGGTTTATATTTGTAATATGTACTTCC
>APFE030359040.1:0-11740 GCA_000404065.3 Pinus taeda
GCACTCGGAAGCTGAAGCGAACAGCGTATGGAATGAGCCTGCACTCAGACGCTGAAGCGAACAGCATATGCCTCCCATATCTATTTTTGAGATTCAAAGCATACAGATTTTTCTAATTTCGACGAAGGGGGCCATGGAGGAAAAGCAGCGGGCCTTTATAAAAGAGCTCGTCTGCGGGAGAACCAACGGAATCCAGAAATTCTCGTACTTTGCATGTTTTGTTTACAATCTAAGTGTATACCATGTCTCAAGTTTTCTCCACAAAAAGCACAACTTTCTGCCCTAGTCCTGCTTTGAAGATCAACCAGAGAGATGTTATAACCCGCTTGAAGTTCTGAGCTAGGAGACTTAGACAATGGAGGAATTGAATATGGAAGCTTGTGTCACCATGAATAGTCGACTCTCCACAAAAGATTGTCCTTTCCTTCTTTTGGATCATGTTTTGCAAGGTCTCTGCCATTAGGATTTCACCATTGACCCTGAATTTTTCAGTGGCTCTCGAACTCTGAAATTTTGGTGTTTAGAATCGATTGGCAAGTAATTTCATCCATGTTTTCTGTGAAAAATGTTCTGATAGTCTGGCAATGGTGGTCTTAAAAGATTGGCCTCGCTTTCACTAACTCGAAATCCTCCAGGATCGCTTGAGGAATCTGACCCGGCACTAGCATACTCCAGGAGGGTAGGACTATTTGCTTCTTTGAAAGGCGAACAATTCGCTGATGCGCATGAGCCAGTAGTCATAAATGGTAGCCATCCGCTTTTAGAGTTAACGTAAGGCAATTGTTCGGAAAAATATTTGAACAATTCCTTGCCACTTCCACCACTCAAAAGGGTGCTTTGCTTCTACTTTTTCTTTCGGATCACTAGGACCACAGACTGTGCTGAAGGAGGTTTCTTTGACTGTATTGGAATCATTAAAGAGATTGGGCACTGGATCGCTAACAAACCCGGAGGGAAATTTTCTAATAGATGCAACAAGTGCGGAGAATTTTTAGTATCCAAGATGTTCCACATCAAGAAACTTTCCTGCACACTGCTCAAATATTTGCGAGAATTCTCCAGATGGGTCATCAGGAATCCTTGCGAGAATTCTCCAGTTAGCAGCATATGACGTAAATTTCCTGAAGAATTCTACCGAAACTTTTGGTTTCCGAGTTACCTCTGTTTCTGCTCTGAATTTATCTTTGAATTTGAATTTTTTTAGCCGAATTTGGATATGCTACCACTGTAATGCAAACATGGGGTTTTGCTGTTAATTATGCTTAACGACGAAATCCAGATGGCATCGTCGCTTTTGCTGTGGCTGTAACTCTGATTATTTCATAGCCTGTAACATCAGATTTGAGGTTTATTTCAGAAAAATAACTATGGAATTTAGGTTCTCCTTTCCTAGCTAGTGTTTCTGTATGTCTAATTAAATTCACAATTCTCGGTTTGTATGCAGAACACAGCTCCTTATCCAGAAACTGGAAGCAATGGTGGCCAAGCTGTGGCCCTGAGAATCTCTGGCACAAAAGCAGCATTCTATAACTGTAGCTTTCATGGAACTCAGGATACTCTGTATGATCACAAGGGCCTTCACTATTTCAAGAGCTGCTTCATTCAGGGATCTATGGATTTCATCTTTGGTTATGGCAGGTCACTTTATGCGGTACTCCTCTAATTGTACTGAGATCTAGATTAACTCATGCATATTTTGTCTACATTCTGGTATTTGTTTTTTGAAGCAAACCTAAATTCTCACCACATGAGAAAGGCATGGGGCTAAGTAGCCTGTGCTCTGAAAAGGTTTTTGTAAACTCATGTTCAGCCCCCAAATCTGTTCAAGGCCTATATGTTCACTTTTTATTTAAAAAAATTATGGGTTAAGATGGATGTGTTCTTTAAATTGTTTGGTTAATTCCTGAATATATTGCATATATTTCTTGCAGGGAGAAGGTCTTAGTACCGAGGTCTAAGCCTTTTGTGACTTTCATTGGAGATGATGCTAGGCAACCTGTTATCACAGGAAATGACACAGCAGCGGCTATAGGAATGGATGCTCTGCCAATGAAAACATTCCGCAGTGCCACTGTGGCTGTTAACTCTGATTATTTCATAGCCTATAACATCAGATTTGACTTTTATTTCAGAAAAATAATTGTGAAATTTAGGTTCTCCTTTCCTAGCTAGTGTTTCTGTATGTCTAATTAAATTCACAATTCTCGGTTTGTATGCAGAACACAGCTCCTTATCCAGAAACTGGAAGCAATGGTGGCCAAGCTGTGGCCCTGAGAATCTCTGGCACAAAAACAGCATTCTATAACTGTAGCTTTTATGGAACTCAGGATACTTTGTATGATCACAAGGGCCTTCACTATTTCAAGAGCTGCTTCATTCAGGGATCTATGGATTTCATCTTTGTTTATGGCAGGTCACTTTATGCGGTACTCTTCTAATTGTACTGAGATCTAGATTAACTCATGCATATTTTGTCTACATTCTGGTATTTTTTTTTTGAAGCAAACCTAAATTCTCACCACACATGAGAAAGGCATGGGGCTAAGTAGCCTGTGCTCTGAAACCCAATATTCCTGCTGATTTCATGGTTGTTTACTGTCAGAATTGCCATATCAACTCAATAGCCAAAGGAGTTGCAGCTCTTACAGCCCAGAAAAGGAATAATGCTTCACTCTCCAGTGGTTTCTCGTTCCTGAACTGTTTAATATCTGGATCTGGGTTATTTTACCTGGGTAGAGCTTGGGGTGATCATTCCAGAGTTGTCTTTATATATACTTACATGGACAAGATAGTCCTCCCAGAGGGCTGGGATAGCTGGGGTTGTCCTGACCGAGAAAGGTATGCATTTATGTAATCCTAATGTTGAGTTATAGTTTTTGGTAAATATTAACTAACATGTAGTAATTCTTGTGGTGTCTTGATTGAGAAAGGTATGTATTTGTGTAGTCATATTGCTGATAGATTGTTATTTGTTGTAATTCTCTGTATGTAGTAATTTAATGATTAGCTATCCATTTTATTTTATTGGATCAAATTAGTGTGATATTCAATGAAAAAAAAACAGCCATTAACTCAATACATAATACTTAATATTTACCTTAACTCAATACATGATACTTAATATTTACCTTAATTTAATGATGTATATTATCTTCATATGGAAATTCGAGCAGGACTGTATATTATGGGCAGTACCAATGCAAAGGTCCTGGTGCAAACACAATGGGAAGAGTGCACTGGGGACGTACACTAAGCGATGAGGAAGCCGCACCTTTTCTCTCCACCTCCTTCATCAGTGGCCATAAATGGCTAATGGGAAATCCAGACTCAAATTTAGGCTTGCACTGATCAGAAATGGCTAATGGTAAATCCAGATTCATTTTTAGGTTTGCACTGATCAGATTGTGATGAGCAAGCTCCCCATATGGAATTTGATAGGCAAATTGTTTGTTAGTGGCAGAAAGGCAGATTTTAAATTTTTTTCTATCCATCTATGTTAAAATCTTTAATTAAAGTTAGAAAACAAGTGCCTCAGATTTGAAATTCCTACCTGATGAATGAATGAGTAAGGTTATAGGCTCTATTTTTTTTACATACCTACAATGCTCCCTAGCTAAACCAAATCGCTCAAAGTAGAACACATTACACAAAAAGTCATAAGGAAGAGGAAAAGAATATTGAAATGAAAGAACACTGAAATATTCCTCATTATCAGTACTAAAGATCCTCTGCATACATGCCAATGAAGTCTTTGTTGCTATTTTGTTGAACACATATCTAGCCTGTCCTTTGGTAGCAATTCTGCATGCACCATTGAAAGAAGCTTCTAGATGTAGGGAATTGGTGATGCAACATATATTCATTATGTGAGTAATAAGGAGCGGAACATAGAGTTTCCCCAAAGAAGTTGAGGAAGATGAAGCCTTAGAAGAAGTGCTTATCAAGGCATTCATGGATTGAAGAAGCAGATCAAAGATGGAAGCTTCTAGCTACTTAGGGTGTTTAAACTCCCATGAATGATTTATTGGGTTGGGGATGTCGTAACATTTTCTTAGCAAAATAATACAGTTAAAATTTTTGAGCTTTTCCAGAAATCCACCGGCTTTATTGGCTGATCTTATTCTCATAGCAATTCGTATATGGCCCAAAGATTTTTTCACTATATTCTTTGCATCATAGTCGAGCTGTATTCAAGATATTATAGGGTTGTATTACTCAATGATTATCAATGGAATACCTTAGTGTTAGTACTATGATGGGCATTATCACCTTTTGTTAGTGCCAGAGGAAGCCAACTCAAATCTATTTTGAGTACGGAGGATAATATGCATTTTATTTGCATTAATTGGATTGGGTTTTTGTGAAGCAATTCATCATCTATTGAAGGTAGCAGAGAGAGGGTCAGCTGGTTTGCATCAACTACCTTCACAGATGTGATTGAGAGCTCCAAAATGAACCCATTTTGTTTTTGCATGTTGAATTTAAGAGATGTACCAATCCCAAGTCACGTGAAAGGAAGTCGCCTCTTGGGATTTGGATGCAGTAATAATGCACTCAGAGTTAAAAGATTCGGACTTCATTAAGCATTTCTTGATCTTTTTGTACAGAGGAAGTTTAACGTCTCCCTTGAGCAGTTTCAATTATATCCATTGGACTTTTGGCAGCGTTGAGGTTTATTTTGATTTTGTGTTTGGATATTGCTACGTTTTGGTTGAATAGATCCAACAAATTTCTTTGTTATTCCTACTTTTCCATTTCTCTTTATTTTCCAAGTGCTAACCTCAGTCTAAATCAGGCTTGTTTGCCCAAGTTTGACCTGTTCTAAATTGTTGGTCTAGGTTGACAAAGTTTTTTTGCATATGGAAATTCAATGTAGCATATACTGTATTTGATGCCTTTCTGGCCTACCAAATTGATGGTACAAATTATGTTTTACATTTAAACATATGTTTTTGATTGAAACATCATAGGTGAGTCCTGGATTGCCTGATTATCGAGCTGGATTCCGTCCTAGAGATGTCGTCGTTCAGTTTGATGCGAAACCAACTGAAAGCATCATGGAGGTGAGTTGGAGCATGTTTTTTTATAATCAATGACATCCACTTTCACTCTTGTGGCGCCGACTCTGGCCAGATATGAATGCATAGAATTATAAAAATCAGCAGCCTGATGAGGATCCACAAGGCCAATCCCAGCTTCAACAACCTTATCCACAGCCAAATCCTGCATCATACAATTTACAACTGGGGAAATCATGAAGGGTATGTGCTTTACATTGAGGTGTGTAGTTCCTGGCCTGACACCACCCCATCCACCGCACAGGTCATGCCAGAAATAGACATCATTAAGGCCCTTGAACTCTTTCTTCAGATCATCAATAAATGCCTTGAGACCCATCTCTGTAACAGAGGAATTATCAGCCCTAGTAATGACAGCTTCCCCATCTCCATTTTGAGTTGATTCTGTATTCTGATCTGGATCAACAAATAAGGACTTGGAACCATCAACATCAACGCTTAATGATACGTTACTATTAACAATAGAAACTTCACATTCCGCATCTTCATGGATTTCTGATAATTCTCCATCTACCAACTCGGCAAATTCTGTATCTACTCTGTCTCTTCGCAGCTTGCGAGAGGTCTGCTCTGCGGAAGGAATTATGATGCCATTAACCTCAAGAACGGTTGACATGCTTCTAGCGAGAAACAAAATCGTAAAACAGTCTGTGCACTTTTAAGAACACAGGAATTCAATCTTAAGTATATCACTCTGACATCTAAAAGAGGGTTTGAGTAAATGTTAACCCCAAATATACTAAAGGCTCAATAGTTCATGCCTTCTTTTAATTCTGATTTAAAATGGATATGTTCACAAGGGATTTGACAGGTTTTTGTAAACTCATGTTCAACCCCCAAATCTGTTCAAGGCCTATATGTTCACTTTTTATTTTAAAAAATTATGGGTTAAGATTGATGTGTTCTTTAAATTGTTTGGTTAATTCCTGCATATATTGCATATATTTCTTGCAGGGAGAAGGTCTTAGTACCGAGGTCTAAGCCTTTTGTGACTTTCATTGGAGATGATGCTAGGCAACCTGTTATCACAGGAAATGACACAGCAGTGGCTATAGGAATGGATGCTCTACCAATGAAAACATTTCGCAGTGCCACTGTGACTGTTAACTCTGATTATTTCATAGCCTATAACATCAGATTTTAGGTTTATTTCAGAAAAATAACTGTGAAATTTAGGTCCTCCTTTCCTAGCTAGTGTTTCTGTATGTCTAATTAAATTCACAATTCTCGGTTTGTATGCAGAACACAGCTCCTTATCCAGAAACTGGAAGCAATGGTGGCCAAGTTGTGGCTCTGAGAATCTCTGGCACAAAAGCAGCATTCTATAACTGTAGCTTTTATGGAACTCGGGATACTCTGTATGATCACAAGGGCCTTCACTATTTCAAGAGCTGCTTCATTCAGGGATCTATGGATTTCATCTTTGGTTATGGCAGGTCACTTTATGCGGTACTCTTCTAATTGTACTGAGATCTAGATTAACTCATGCATATATTTTGTCTACATTCTGGTATTTTTTTTTTGAAGCAAACCTAAATTCTCACCACACATGAGAAAGGCATGGGGCTAAGTAGCCTGTGCTCTGAAACCCAGTATTCCTGCTGATTTCATGGTTGTTTACTGTCAGAATTGCCATATCAACTCAATAGCCAAAGGAGTTGCAGCTCTTACAGCCCAGAAAAGGAATAATGCTTCACTCTCCAGTGGTTTCTCGTTCCTGAACTGTTTAATATCTGGATCTGGGTTAGTTTACCTGGGTAGAGCTTGGGGTGATCATTCCAGAGTTGTCTTTATATATACTTACATGGACAAGATAGTCCTCCCAGAGGGCTGGGATAGCTGGGGTTGTCCTGACCGAGAAAGGTATGCATTTATGTAATCCTAATGTTGAGTTATAGTTTTTGGTAAATATTAACTAACATGTAGTAATTCTTGTGGTGTCTTGATTGAGAAAGGTATGTATTTGTGTAGTCATATTGCTGATAGATTGTTATTTGTTGTAATTCTCTGTATGTAGTAATTTAATGATTAGCTATCCATTTTATTTTATTGGATCAAATTAGTGTGATATTCAATGGAGAAAAAAAACAGCCATTAACTCAATACATAATACTTAATATTTACCTTAACTCAATACATGATACTTAATATTTATCTTAATTTAATGATGTATATTATCTTCATATGGAAATTCGAGGAGGAATGTATATTATCGGCAGTACCAATGCAAAGGTCCTGGTGCAAACACAACGGGAAGAGTGCACTGGGGACGTACACTAAGCGATGAGGAAGCCGCACCTTTTCTCTCCACCTCCTTCATCAGTGGCCAGAAATGGCTAATGGGAAATCCAGACTCAAATTTAGGCTTGCACTGATCAGAAATGGCTAATGGTAAATCCAGATTCATTTTTAGGTTTGCACTGATCAGATTGAGATGAGCAAGCTCCCCATATGGAATTTGATAGGCAAATTGTTTGTTAGTGGCAAAAAGGCAAATTGTTTGTTAGTGGCAAAATTTTTTCTATCCATGTATGTTAAAATCTTTAATTAAAGTTAAAAAACAAGTGCCTCAGATTTGAAATTCCTACCTGATGAATGTATATTGTATTTATTTATTCTACCTTCTACTTGTAAGTATACATCTCTAATAATAATTCTTTGAAATAACTGCTATCATTATAAAATCTCATCCAGGCTTTTCTGATAAACAAGATCATCCTCATGGATTCTGTACAGTTTTTTCTGGGTACACCTTATCTGTATTCAATGATGAAAACCGCCTTGTTATGCTATAAAGAAGAGCAATCCAAGGGGCATGCACTTTCCAAATTTCTACGAATTTGCAGTACGATTCGCTTGGATTCACCTGAATGCTGCCCACTACCACCACAACGGCTACACCTTTCAAACCTTTCACTATTGCCTTTTGTGAGGGCTATGGAGTTGAATGATGAATGAGTGGGTTTGAAGTGGCAATGAATAAATTCAATGGGTTCTCTTGCTTTAGATAAATCCCGAAGGATGAGCCTCCTTGCCCTGGGAACTTAAGAAATATGTTAGTTGAAGGTGAACCAATTCCTTGATGGTTTGCAACTTTTATACATGAATCAAATCAAAATGATCCCCACATAGTAGATGAGGCAATTCAAACGGATAAGTATTATGAGAACCAATGAAAGAATTGGGATGATTTTTATAAGAAGTGGAAGTAGGAAAAAAACAATAATATGGTTATAGGCTCTATTTTTTTTATATACTTACAATGCTTCCTAGCTAAACCAAATTGCTCAAAGTAGGACACAATACACAAAAAGTCATAAGGAAGAGGAAAAGAATATTGAAATGAAAGAACACTGAAATCTTCCTCATTATCGGTACTAAAGATCCTCTGCATACATGCCAATGAAGTCTTTGTTGCTATTTTGTTGAACACATATCTAGCCTGTCCTTTGGTAGCAATTCTGCATGCACCATTGAAAGAAGCTTCCAGATGTAGGGAATTGGTGATGCAACATATATTCATTATGTGAGTAATAAGGAGTGGAACATAGAGTTTCCCCAAAAAGTTGAGGAAGATGAAGCCCTAGAAGAAATGCTTATCAAGGCATTCATGGATTGGAGAAGCAGGTCAAAGACGGAAGCTTCTAGCTACTTAGGGTGTTTAAACTCCCATGAATGATTTATTGGGTTGGGGATGTCGTAACATTTTCTTGGAAAAATAATACAATTAAAATTTTTGAGCTTTTCCAGAAATCCACCATCTTTATTGGCTGATCTTATTCTCATAGCAATTGGTATATGGCCCAAAGATTTTTTCACTATATTCTTTGCATCATAGTCGAGCTGTATTCAAGATATTATAGGGTTGTATTACTCAACGATTATCAATGGCATACCTTAGTGTTAGTACTATGATGGGCATTATCACCTTTTGTTGCATCTATCACACAATGTTTTTAATTGCACCAACAAAAGTCATTGAATTGTAGTCATAACAATGCCAGGGTTCTGTAATGAATGTGAGGCATATATGTTCATAGAAATGAGATGGAAAATCGAATGGATGGGCAAGCAATATTCTATTTGCACTTCATTTTATGATTGTGATATTGTCAATGGAAACTAGATTAAACTTCCTCATTGGTCATATCAAAGATCTCTTAGGAATATGTTTTATTGCCAAATAGAAGTAGATATTCTATACTTCTAATTAATTAGTCATTCACCAGTGGAGAGAACTCAAGGATGGATCTTCTTACAATCCTTAGTTTTGGTATTGAATTCACTAGTTGAAAGGGCATTTTCCAGAGGCCAATCATGATTTCGACTGCCATCTTAGTTACATTGCAAGGATCAAAGGATGACACATTTGTTATTTGTTTGTCTCAATTTGCTTAATTTCGAGAAGCTTGACAACAAGTTATAGAAAGCATCAAGAGATTTGCAGATCCACAAACCTTAGTAATTGTATATATGTTAATGTTGCATTGAGATATTGGGGCTTTGAAATTCAAGTTGGAGCTCATGTATATGGTACATTCTACCCAGCTTCCCCTTCTTATAGAATCTAGATCAATCAATATATCAAATGATGATACACTTTTCCTATAGTGACTGCAAGTGTCTCTTTTCTGTCAATGGATTCTACAATAAACTAGGACATTGCCTTCAAATATTTGAATGCAGATGCAAAAAATCTGCTTATAATGAACAATGACAGTGGGAGAAACATATCACCAGTGATATTTGATCAAACCAATAATGAAAATATGGCTAAGTTGTGAGCAAAGGCAGATGTGTGGACAACCAAGGTCCAATAAGATGAAATTAGTGAAGGTTGAAAAAAATGTAATATGCAAAGTCAGGGAGATAATATCAGAAATTTACAATTGCAGACACGGTTGACAGAGCCAAGAGGTTCGTTTTTGCTGGGTGTTTTGGTGACCAAAATGCAGTATAAAAAGAGGACGAATTCACTAGGTTAGATCCATGATTTTGCTGAGAATTTACCAACCAAGTCGCAACAAAAGGGAGGACATTTTTAATTGGCAAGGCACCCATCAAATTGTTGTATTGAAGGGCCACAAAATGCCGTTGATAGAGGCATGATTTTGCTCGGGAAGCAGCAACCAAAACACAGTAAATTTTGGCACATATTAGCCATGGAAATTGGTATGATTTCACTTAATAAAAGGTTCATTGAATCTGTTGTTTGAGGGGCCATTAAATGGTAGTGGTTTGTGCAATGGTTTGCAGAGAAAACTGGAAGAGACACAAATAAGAACTAAGTTCGAAAATAGCCAAGAAAATGGCTAACCTAAGAGGATCATAAATGTGCCAGAAATATGAAATTTTGTTCAAGTCAATTTGGAGTATGGTTTATTTGGGTTTCAAGTCAACTAGGTGTAGATTGTGAATTGGTGAAGCTCACCACCAGTGAACCACCCCATGCAATTCCACTTTTGGTTTTTGTCATCCCACTTTTCAAATCTCAGCAGGAGACTGAGAGTGCCAACTAGCAAATATCCATGTGTTGAAAAAACCAAGCATGTCACCAAGAATCAACACAAGTGCGTGCCAAGAAAGACTAAGTGCGCCCAAGAAAAGAACTTATGAATATCAAATGCACAATGCATCCAATAAAAAGATGAACACATTTCCATATATATGTTTTAAAAAATATTTTAGTGTTGGAACTTGGCAAGTTCATGCTTCTTTGTGAGATTATATAAATGTACTGTTTCAGCGTCGTTGGTGGCAGATTTATGCAACATATTTGATCATTTAAGTTTAACAGATTTGCCTTTTCTTTTCCTACAAAGAATTTGCTCTTTATGTGCTAGAGTTATTGGGATATTCTTTAGGAACTACCAGGCATGCAAATTTATATTTTTAAATCCCTAATTCTCATCATTTGCAAATTGTTCGTCTGCATCTATGAAAGAAGACAACTTAGCTTCAAAACGTTTGTAAGACAGAAAATGCAAATTTTAGCAAATATGGAGCTAATAATAAACGCCCTGTGGTGTCAGAACATTGTTTTCTTGGTTTCCTTTGAGAAATATCATTAGAGAGCCATATATTCTTCAAATTGGTGAGGGACCTTCTGCCCAACGCATCAATGGCTTCATGGGATTAAATGTTCCTCTTCCAATGGTGGCAAATTTATTCAACATATTTGATCATTGAAGTTTAACAGATTTGCCTTGCCATCACATTCATCTCCTCCAAATTCAACTGAATTTCTTAATGCTGTCTCATTTTCTCTTCATGCAATCCTTCAGGAAAGCTTCCTATTTCCACCACAATCTAAGTGAAGATGGAACAGTAGCATTAAGAATTTCTAAAGTGAGTTTGCCCTTATTTTCTTATTGTTTTGGGAAATAAATTTGGGTTTACTAACATATTCCTAATTATTCACTGCATATCTTTGTACACAAAGCAAGTTCGTTTGGAAGGGCATCAGTCTGAATATAAAGAGTAGTTTATCCTTATTTATAACTGTTCAGTTAGGTTGGATAAAGAACCATCTAGAAGATGGAAGCAGAATATTGAAGAAACTAGTTTTGTTTGTAGATTTTGGGAAATCCTCTAAAGACCCAGGATTCGGCATCGACTAGAGAGACAATTTATTTGATATGGTTTATAAACAAATATATGCT
>APFE030359041.1:0-18416 GCA_000404065.3 Pinus taeda
AATTAAACTACCTAGTGTCAACTCAGTAGTTGGTTGTGTCTTCAGTACAGTGGCTAGATCATGGGTTTAGCAGGGTTTGAAAATGATGGCAAGGAAGAGAGAAAGTGTATCCTTGGGCATGAAGCTGTAGCAAATTCAAATCTATCAACATTTACTAGGATGTCGGATGTAGTGACAGAGGCTAAGAGTAGGATAGTTGATTTATCCTTAGACAACCTTGCTATTGAGAGTGGTAAGAGAAAATAACAAAAAACTATTCAAACCAGAGCATATGATAGAAGAATTTTGTTCAGTTTAGATGAGGAAAGTGATACTTAAATGGTAAAGATAGAGCATGAAAATGAAGCATGAATTCTACTTTAATACCTTCATTCAAGCATAAGGAAGATAAAAATTTAATGAAAATAATAGAGGTAAACACATTCACTAAGAAATAGACATGGATGTATCAACACATGAATTCTCAACTTTGAAACACTATGTTCTTCTTATCACTAGTCATCTAGGATTAACCAACCTTAACAAATCACATACATCGATTACAATTTTTCTCAAATTCTGAACCGTTCGTTTTTATTGATTATCAACTTTATAGAGTATTTGCAAAACCATAACCATGTTTTTAGAAATACTTTAATTACAACAATCTCAAAATAGGCAAGTATATCTCTAATTAAAACTAAATACATTACATTACTCATTAATAAAAAAAGATGATAATATTATGTATCTGAGAACTATGTTGTTGTTGAAGACTTGGCTGAAGCTAAGGATCTAACTGATTACTGATATTCTGCCCAAAATTTTTGAAAACCCTACTTCATCATCAAACTTGGTATGGTAATATCTTTCTTGAAATTTGGTCTTGATCCACAGAAAAGGGAATTTAGTACGTAGATCCTTCCTTCAGGGTTGTATTTGCTCCAAACTACTTGTTGACTTAAAAAAATAGGCTTTTCCCAAGCGTTGACGGATTAACTAGCATACCTCAAATCGAGAGAAAAATTGGGAACCCTTGACAGATTAAATGATTGTTTTCTCAAAACATGGCAAAAATTCATGTAACTATCACAACTCATCCAAAATGAAGTGAAAATAACCCTAATGGATTAAATGTCTCCGCTATATAAAAAATGCTCCCAAAAGGTTGGAAAAACAAAAAAATGCACCGCAAATTCTACATTTAAGTATGTTAGGTGCCTCCAATAAAATATCAACTTCACTCTATCTCCTTTTCCTAGTCTTCTTGGCCTTAGGAGTAGGCTCTTTGCTTTGATTTTTAGGCTTCCTAGAACTAGCAGGCTTCTCTTTGTTTATGACCAGATATCTGTAAAGTGTGTTATCTACCTAAATGAACTGTTATGACAGGCTAGGGTTTTGTTTGAGCTTGAATTTCAACCTCAATTTATTAACCGGTATAGTGTGCAACCTTCTTCCCCCATAGATCTCAACTAGTGCAGACTCCTCAACAACCTTTATTTTCTTTGTCTCAGGCTCAACAAATTCACCCTTTGTTTCCTCCTTCGTTTCCTCTATTGGTTCAACAAATTTTGTATGCTCAAGAGATGATATAAGAGGACAAGACATGGCTTTCCTTTACATAATTCTCCTACTTCTTCTCGTGTAGACCATTTTCATTTCAAGAACGAGAGGAGGAGGTTTTGTCATCATAATTTTCCTCTGAATTCTAGTATGGACAGATGAGGTCCCCTGCTCTAGGTTTGGGGTGGTTCAACAAGCTTCTTACTTCTTTTATTTTTGCTAATGGCCTTAGGTTTAGGTGCAACAGACTCCACAAACTCCCCCAAGAAAAGAAAATGCTCCCATGTTTTGTTAATCTTTCTTAATTTCAATTAGTAACTTGATTAAACTCTTGTGATAAATGAAGTGGGATGATACATCAGGTTTGGCCCTAACTCTTGCTGACATCTTCTTAAGACTCATTAATAAAAATAAAGGAGCATTCATCTTGACCTCTCCAGCATTGTGAGTAAGAAATGAAAATGATTCATATTGAATCTGTTGAAGCATCCTTCACAAGTGAAATAAGTTTGAGTGATCCTAAGGAGAAGGTTTCATTGATCCTTTAGCAAAGATCTTTGCATCACCAAACATCATGTTTTGTCCTTATATACATCTTTTAAAAGGAAAGGAATGTCAATTCCACCTAAGGTACGGATTTTAAACCAATGTTCTCCATCAACAGGGAGAAATGTAGCCTTTGCAACAACTTCATCTGTAAAAGGGAAGGAAATATCTCCAACAATAACCCCCTGACAATCAGACCCTTTCATCAAGGCTTTCGAATTTTTGGATATGCTTCGAGGAGATCAGGTCCTAGAGATTCTCCCTTGTGCAATTTGGCACTTTTTCCCATAACTATCATTGTCTAGAAGCATAGGCAATAGAAGCGAGAGCGAGATGCAATTATGAATGTGCAGGATAACTAATTTTTTACCTTGGTGGATAACACAACATAATCTATTAACCCTGCACTATTCTTTTCATAAAAAGTTGAGATTAAACATGATGGTGAAATAGTAAATCAACCATATATAAAATTGACCTATCATATCACTAGTTTACAATGATTATTACCCTCAGTGGTAGAAATTCAAACGAATTCTAATGTGAAATCATGAAATGACACGTCACATCACTTATTTGGCTAGTGCTCGCTTGTCTTGGTACTCGATCCTCTACTAACGTGTGAGCTATTAATTCTCTAAAAAGAGACATATTTTCTGAAATCCAAGCTGACAATCCCACCATCAGTGCCTTTATTTTGATGGCTTTTGAATTTTCGCTGATAATCCGATTGTCAATGACTTCATTCGACATTTTTTAATTGGCGCTAAAAATCCAACTGTTAGCGCCTGAATCTTTTGAAAAAAAAAAATCGTTGAATGTTATACTCTGAAGCTAGGCTGAGATAACACCCCCGTCAATTTTGTATAATAGCGCTTGAAATTTAAAAAAGAATAAAAAAATTAAAGAAAACAAAATAAATAAATAAATAATAAGTTAAAAAAATAAAAATAAAATTACATAACAAATATCAAAACCTAAATTAATTTGGAATCCCTAACTCACTCATTCAACTTACCAAGCTTACCTCTATTTTTCTTGCAATGCATCTCTGTCTAACTTTACATTTAACTATTTTTTAGCCTCTCCTTCCCTACAATGGCCCTTCAATTCTCATTGTCGATTTTAAATTTTCGGTACTTTCAAGTCTTGACTCTAGATATCAATGACCTTAGACCGATTTTTTGACTCATCAGTCTTTACTATTTTTGAGTTTTAGTTATATCAATTTATCATTCTAATAGTAATAGCAATAAAATCACAATCTATGTTATGCAAGCAAAAATAGTAATAAAATCACCTAGTCAAAAATAGAATACAATTTTTAAAATAGAAGCATGTAGATATAAAAGAAGGATCAAAACCCCTTTTCATGTCATCACATTGACATTTTCATATCATAGTTTAGGAATTAAATATTTGAACCTAATTAGAATAATCAAAGAGCCCTCACCATTTCTATTACCTATGTCAATTTTCTCCTCTGATAAGCACTATGATTTATCCAAAGAGCTATCCTATGCAACTTACAACTCAGATTATCTCTTAGATGTGGAAATATGCTCCATATTTTTTCATAGCTATAGAACAA
Source organism: Pinus taeda (assembly GCA_000404065.3). Classification (NCBI taxonomy): domain Eukaryota; kingdom Viridiplantae; phylum Streptophyta; class Pinopsida; order Pinales; family Pinaceae; genus Pinus; species Pinus taeda. The sequence goes on from APFE030359041.1 coordinate 3,680, forward strand.
AATCACAATCCATGTCATCGAAGAAAAAATAGTAATAAAAGCACAATCTATCATCCACTTAAAAAAGAGTTGTAAAATCACAATTAAAAGCATCAAAGAGCCCTCAAACCCTTGCAATAACTTATGTCAATTTTCTCCTCTAATAAGAAATATGAGTTATCTTATGTCAATGTTCTCTTCTGATAAGGAATATGAGTTATCTCTTAGATGCTTCTATCAAAAAATTCCAATTCTTAAGGGAGGGTTGGAATTGCAAGAAGTGGAAAGATGCTCCATCCAATGGAGGATGTAGCCACCTTTTACAACTAAACAACAAAAGAAATCCATTTTCATAAATTATACTTTAGGTTTTCTTTCTCACATTGATGCAAAGCTTAAACTCTTCCCAATTTCCTTCTTGGAACATCCCTCCTAAATATCTTCCAGGACGCTAAGCTACTTGCTATTGCTCACAATCAAGAAACACCTAGTTTGAATCACAATTAATTCTATAATTGTAAATATTGTTATTTTGATAATGCATGCTATGAATTTTAGGATAAAATGGTCAATGCCTTTCTTATTGAACAACATCGAACAACACAAGTGTTGACATTCATGATGCACATCTAGATATCAATATTAATAGTTCAACCTCCACCCACCCTTAGTGGGTTCTCGCGGGAGAAAACTACTGTGAGAACAAGAATGAAGCTCTCTTCACTTAAAAATTTCTAGGTCAAGCAACAAATTACACAATTAATCATAGAAAATGGAAACAAAAATAACTTTCTTTCTCAACAATTGATTCAAAACTCCAATTTTCTACCACTCATCCTCATCCCCGACCATATAATATTGGATAGGTCCACGAAGTAGTACCTACTTTATGTTTGTAGTGTTTATCATATTTTCCATTAGACCATTCATTGATACAATTGATTGTGATGTCACACCCTTCTATTATTGAGATGCGATTTTTTCCGAGCCCTATCATTTTCACAAAAAAGCACAAATTTGTGGGTATTATAACTTCCACAATTAGTTACGCAAGGCTAATAAGATCTACAACGTCATCTCTTCTTTCCCTTATTTTGCATTTGCTGGAAGATAAGTTATTAACCATATCAATATCCATGAGTTCAAAATGTTTGATACATTCCAATGCTCATCCTTGTCCGCATTCATCTACTTTCTTTATAATGCTCACACTTTTTCATGGAGATGTATTTCTGAGCATCAATTCCAACTCCAATCCTTGTCTTACTTCAAAACATGCCCCAGATAGCCTTTTCTTCATGGTTCACTCCAACTAAGGATACGGAGGTCATATTTTTTGCATAGGTGTTTCCGCAACAAACTATTAGTTTAATCTTATTCAGAGGACATTCTATATTGAACATCAATGCCCCTGTAATTATTCCATAACCCCCCATTTTAACATCCATTCTTTTGGTACCCAATCAGGTTATTCCCATCATCTCAGTTCCTACAAATGATGATGTCTTTCACTAGAAAGTGTTTACAATCAATAGAAATTGGAGACAATTTATTTTTATCATGGACAAATTCATCATACTTTGTCCATAGTTCCTATTGGATCTAGTCCAAATATGTAATATATTTGTGTGTTATTTATTTTGTACTTTATGTCTTGTAGTTTATCTACCTTGTCATCAATAGTCCATTGGTGACTCGGTCAAAGATGATCGCTCACCTAACTTTGCATATGATATTTGTAACCCTTTGAGACATTTTCAAGTATGATCACTCTCCACCATTTTTGTACAAATATAACCACATAAAACAATAGTGTACAACATGTATGATTTTATGTTCTCCTTTTGGTATTTGCATTCTTCTTTCATCTATGAATATGTACAATGCAGGCTACCTGTACTCATATCAATTGGCAATAGAGGAAAATTTAGAAGGAAAAACGAATTTGGAAAACCTTTCCATCTTTTGAAGTTTGTGAGTGATGTAGTATCCATTATAAATGGCATTGTGATCTTGCATGTAAGGTATATTAAGGAGGTGTCATGTGATCTACACTGCATTGATATTATGGATTTAAACCTTCAACAACTATAAGTTGTAATACCTCTATGCTTATTGTGAAGACTATTTTGTACATGTCTTCTTTAACATAGGATTTGTTGGGAACTAATGTTTCCCACCTTTCGCTGCTCCTAATAGTCAATGCCTAAACTTCTATTTTTTAAACTACTCACATTTTTATGATCTACAAAACAACTAGGTAGTCAGAAACAACTTGAAGAATGTTAAGATGAGACTGTGTTAACACTATTGGACACATACCTACACACCATGCCTCAAAAGCTCAAGCTGTTTCCTTTACCCCTTTTCTCAACTAGCAACATTTTCTTCTCATCTTCCTATCTTTTTTTCACAAAGACATCTACTTCTTTTGCTATGAAATGAGTTCAAAATCACAATGATTCTCTTCTTACTCCACTTTTAGAGCCAACGTGAGCAACTAACACAATTCAGATGGAAAAATTTCAGTCAGTAATGGTAGACATGAAAATAAGAGAAAACAAGTTAATGGAGCAAATAAAAGAGGCTAAATCATGGGCTCAGGTAGTAAAATAACCACCAAGTGAACAAAAGGAATTTATAGAAAAAGAAGTCAAGAGGCAGATGAGAAAGGAAAGGACAAAGAAGAAAAAATGGTAAATATCATCATCAAAGGCTTGAAGGACTTTGGGGAAAAAGAGAGAACAAATATTATAGTAAGGAATTTTCTCAAGGATGAGTTGCATTGGACGGGGGGGATACAACAGGCCAATGAGGTAGGAAAGAATGTGAGAGAAGGAAGGAATAGACGTGTCAGAGTTACTTTAAGAATCATAGAGGACAAGTCTAAAATCCTGAGGAATAAAGGGTTGCTTAAAGGCACTTGTATCTACTTAGACCAAGATTTAACATTCACCCAACAAAAAGAAATGAGGAAATAATGGAAGTAAAATCAACAAGAGAGGGAGGAAATTGGGCATGGTTGAAAAATGAGAAAGCCCAAGTCACTGATAGATTAAGAAACAAGAAATAGGTATTCGGGGCCCCACGGGAGTACCTAAACATGGTAAGATGGAATTGCAAAGGTTACCCATGGAGAAGAGGCCCGGGGTTGCGGCCCATAGCTGAGGATAAAGACATTTTTTTCCATATGGAAACACATGATCTCAAATACCTTCCCAGTTAATCCTTGGTATGACAAGGAGTGCAAGGAGGTGAAAAGGTACTTTAAAGAAAAATCAAGCAAAGAAAACATGATTATATATAAGCAATTGATAAAATCAAAAAAATAAAGCTATGTGAATGCAAGAAGGAAAGAACTGATTTCTTTAGGAAAACATAATCCCAAAGGTTTCTGGAAGGAACCGCAACACAAGAAAAAACAAATTGAAAGTAGTATCACAGATTCCTAGTGGCTAGTCTATGCAAAACTTCTATATGAGTGGACGAATGAGAAAAGTAAGCCTCCCATGATTGTCTCCTCAATAGAGCTATTATCGATTGGGGATATTGAGCAAGGTATAAAGAAACTGGGAAATGGTAAAGCACAAGACATTGATAGTATGCAGACATAATATTTGAAATGCGGTGTGAAGTTTCTAGCCCCAACATCGAAGATATCTTTAACAAATGCAGTCAAGGTAGCTTTCCGGGTGAATGGACAACAAGTGTTGCTATACCTCTTCACAAAACTGGAGACATCAATAACCCATCTAACTATCTTACTATTATGATCGACCCTCTTCTTGGAAAACCTTTTGCGAGCATGCTAGAGAACAGAATCAATGTGTGAGATGAAAACGAGGAGAAAAGAGCAAAGGGGCAAGCTAGTTTTAGGCCTAAGAATTCTACCATTGATCATTGCATCACTCTAAAGCATCTCATTCAAAAAGTTTGGGATAACAATGGTCGAGAATCATTTTGTTGCTTTGTTGACCTCAAAAAAACCTTTGATACTATCCCTAGAGATAAGATATGGCACAGAATGGAAGAACAAGGGGCCCCAAAGGAATATAGACCTGATGTTCATAAGCTATATGAGCACATTAGAGAATAAATCAAAACAAAAGAGGGTATGTCTGAATGCTTTGGCAATGACATAGGAGTCAAACAGGGATGGCCTCCTTCCCCCACTTTGTTTGGTTTATATATTGATAAGCTTGAAGAGTAGATAAGAAATATCAAGAAGGCATCCAATTAGCAAGATATATGGTGAAATCGCTTTTATATGCCGATGAACTTATCCTTATTGCTAAATCTGTGATAGGTCTGAGAAAGAATTTGAAAGCTATGGAACTCTTTTGTCAATATGCGAGAAATGCAAGTAAATTTCAACAAAACTAAGGTCATGATTTTCTCCCTAAAAAGAAAGAAACAATAGGATACTTTTCTCTTTGAGGGCAACCCCTTGGAGGTTGTAGACTAGTACAAATATCTAGGAATTGAGTTCCACTAGAGGGTCGGCTGGGAAGCATGTAGATAAAAAAGAATCCAAGGAGGGTGGAAGGCTTCCTACCTTCTCCCGAACAAGTGTAGACAAGCATAATTATGGGATTGGAAGACTAAGAAAACCCTCTTTGGTTTATTAGTGGTGCCAATTATCCTATATGGTTGTGAGATATGGGGGAGTAACATGTCAAGCCGCAAATGGCGCCAATAGAAAGAATCCAAAAGCATCTAATCACAAGTAGCCTCAAAGTCAAATCAACGGTTCTATACAATATACTTTTAGCTGAGGCTGGTATGTTTCTAATTGACGCTTCATTGATCATTCATCTACTAAGTTACCTAAAGAAGGTTGAAAATATGGATAAGCACCGATGGCCCAACTTGGTTGTCAAATAGGAGCTAAGTCGTCAGAAAAATATGTGGATGAAGCAAAATAAAAAGTGGTTAGGCAAATGGGACATAAATCTGCATGACCGTCCTCACACCAAGGAGGAGATAAAAAAAGTGTGCGTTAGAAAAATTCAGGATTGCCATGTCGACAAAATAGGTAGGCAAAAAAAACATATTATGTCAAAGAATTTAACCCCTTGTGGAAGCATGATGATAAAGAGTATTTGAGTTCCACAATCAAGGGAAAAGGAAAAGTAGGGCATGGTCTGAAGTAAGATGAGGATTGGAGTTGGACTTGATGCTCAAAAATACATCTCCATGCAAAAGTGTGAGCATTATAAATCAAGTAGATGAATGCGGATGGGGATGAGCATGGCAACATATCAAACATTTTCAACTCGTGGATATTTATATGGTTAATAACTTATCTTCTTGCAAACGCAAAATAAGGGAAAGAAGAGATGACATTGTAGATCTTATTATCCTTATAGAACTAATTGTAGAAGTTATAATACCCACAAATTTGTGCTTTTTTGTGAAACTGGTAGGGCTTGAAAAAATTCACATCTCAACAATAGAAGGGTGTAACATCACAATCAATTGTATCAATGAATGGTCTAATGGAAAATATGATAAAACACTATAAACATAAAGTAGTTACTTCTTCGTGGACCCATCCAATATCATATGGTTGGGGATGAGTGGTAGAAAGTTGGATTTTGTCAATCAATTGTTGAGAAAGAAAGTTATTTTTGTTTCCATTGTCTATGATTAATTGTGCAAGTTGTTGCTTGATCTAGAAATTGTTGAGTGAAGCGAGCTTCATTCTTCTTCTCATAGTAGTTTTTCCCCACGAGAACCAACTAAGGGTTGGTGGAGGTTGAATTATTAACATTAAGATCTAGGTGTGTATCATCAATGTCAACACTTGTGTTGTTCAATGTTGTTTAGTAAGAAAGGCATTGGCCATTTTTTCTACAAGTGACAACATTCATTATCAAAATGAAAATATTTCCAACGATAGAATCGATGTTTGTTCTTCCCTTCACTATTCAAACTAGATGTTTCTTGATTGTGATTCAAACTAGGTGTTTCTTGATTGTGAGCAATAGCAAGTAGCTTAGCGTCTTGGAAGAAATTTAGGAGGGATGTTCCAAGAAGAAAATTGGGAAGAGTTCAAGCTTTGCATGGATCTGAGAAAGCAAACCTAAAGTATAATTTATGCAAAATGGTTTTCTTTTGTTGTTTAGTTGTGAAAGGTGGCTACATCCTCCATTGGATGGAGCATCTTTCCACTTCTTGCAATTCCAACCCTCCCTTGTGAATTGGAAGAAATTTAGGAGGGATGTTCCAAGAAGAAAATTGGGAAGAGTTCAAGATTTGCATGGATCTGAGAAAGCAAACCTAAAGTATAATTTATGCAAAATGGTTTTCTTTTATTGTTTAGTTGTGAAAGGTGGCTACATCCTCCATTGGATGGAGCATCTTTCCACTTCTTGCAATTCCAACCCTCCCTTGTGAATTGGAATATTGTGATAGCAGCATCTAAGAGATAACTCATAGTGCTTATCAGAGAACATTGACATAGGATGACTCATAGTGCTTATCAGAGGAGAAAATTGGCATAAGTTATTGCAAGGGTGTGGGGTCTTTTTGATGATTTTAATTGTGCTTCTATTAGTATTTTATAAGTGGATGATAGATTGTGCTTTTATTATTATTATTTTTTTATTGAATGACATGGATTGTGCTTTTATTGCTATTTTTTCTTCCATGACAAGGATTGTGCTTTTGTTCTGTAGCTGTGAAAAAAGATGGAGCATATTTCTGGAGCATATTTCCAAATCTAAGAGATAATCTGAGTCGTTCCTTGCATATAATAGCTCATAGAATAAATCATAGTGTTTATCATAGGTGAAAATTGATATAGGTAATGGCAAAGGTGAGGGCTCTTTGATTATTTCAATTAGGTTAAATTATTTAATTCCTAAAAATTTCAATTAGGTTAAATTATTTAATTCCTAAACTATGATATGAAAATGTCATTATGATAACATGAAAAAGGCGGTTTGACCCTTCTATTTTAAAAATTGGATTCTATTTTTGACTGGATGATTTTATTTTAATAATTAGATTGTATTTTTGACTAGATGATTTTATTACTATTTTTGGTTTTTTGGTGGGATAACATGGATTGTGCTTTTGTTGTGCACATTTGAAAAAAAAAGCTGGAGCATCTTTCTATTTTTGCTTCAATGACATGGATTGTGCTTTTGTTGTGCACATTTGAAAGAAAAGCTGGAGCATCTTTCTATTTTTGCTTCAATGACATGGATTGTGCTTTTGTTGTGCACATTTGAAAAAAAAAGCTGGAGCATCTTTCTTTCCGCATCTAAGAGACAGTCCGTAGCAAACGAAAGTGGCATCAACATCTAAGAGATAACTAACGCTGCAATCCCAGCAGAGAGCAAAGTGCAAAGACATAAGTGGCGCTGCAGATCAAACAGGTTGTAGCAACGGTCAAGGATGTTGATTTCTTTAATTCGATTCAATTTTTGGAATTCATATTGGCATTGGCATTGCAGTGCCTTTCCTCCTCCTCCTCGCAGAGTTTCCTGCATTGTGTGGTCTAGTCTCGTGAGTCTCGTGCGATTGGAGCTGCAAATGGTGTGTGTATGAATGTGGTCTGGTCTCTCTTGTTTTTGTCATCTGTTTGGTGTGCCTGACTGTATGTGTCTGTCTGTCTCTGTGGTGTGCTTGTATTCACTGAGAGGTGGAAACAGAGGCCTGCTCGTGTTCCCTGAGAGGTGGAAGCAGGGAGCGTATCAATTATTGAATGAAGACCACTGTGCCCAGGTATCACATTTAAATGGTGCGTCCCAGTCGTTGACAGGTAAATGAGGCATTCCAGTAAATTTATTTTCAAAACTCTTTGTATGGGTCACTCTGATTATGGGTTGTGGGTTGCAAATAAGATTAAGTGAATGAGAGGAATCGATTTGATTTTAGAAATTTCATTTCAGTAAATTGATGTTCAGTGTTGTTTGGTTTTTTTATTGAATTAGATCTTCTGCATCCTTAGTGAGAGGCGGCAGTATAGATCCCTACTTGCAGAGAAATGGAGATATCACGGTTGGATCTTGGCGGTGGCCATCGTGGAATAGTGGCCACTGGGAGCGTTTTTCTGGAGGAGAAATTCTGCAAAGCCTGCGGTTTCTTAATTTTTAAAATCAGATCCTCTACATCCATGGTGAGGCGGCTTCTTGGTTTTCTAAATTGAATCCTGTGCATGCATGCTGAGGCGGCTTCTTGGTTTTCTAAATTAAATCCTGTGCATCCATGCTGAGGCGGTTTCTTGGTTGTGTAAATTAGATCCTCGATCCATGTTTCTTGGTTTTTTAAATTAATTCCTCTAAATTAGACCCTCTTCATCCATGGTGAGAGGTGGTTTCTTGTTATTTTAAATTAGATCCTCTTCATCCAGGTTGAGGCGGCAGCATAGATCCCTCGTTGCACAGAAAGTGAGAGAAACCGGGCCTGCCAATGCCACTGTTGAATATGGCTGGCATCGAAGAAGAGTTTTTCTAGAGGAGAAAGTCCTGTAAAGTGAAGATGTTAAAGATGGAGTTAACGGCGTAATTACACCTTCGTATATAGTGAGTGCATAGGGCAAGGAAAAAGGGATTGTCAATGTGGATTCATCCCTCCGAGGTAAACATTTTGTTGACTGACTCTGTTAATTTCGGTGGGTGTTATAAAGTGTTGACTCTGTTTTCCTTACTGACTCTCTTCATTTCGGTGGGTGGATTCTCCGAGATTAGACCTGCTACATAGACATTGAATCTAAGGGGAAGGATTGAGAAACTTCGTAACCCTTGTAAATATTATGCCTATCAATGTGGATTCATCCCTCGGAGGTAAGCGCAACATTTTCTTGATTGACTGTGTTAATTTCGTTGGGTGTTATAAAGTCATTGTCGATTGCACTATGGAGATTTAGAAATGCATGTGTGATGAAGAGATTTTTCAGATTGCACTGTACTTTTATAAAATTTTCTTGCAGATTGCTTCTCTCCTAGCTTTCTATCGGTTCGCTAAATAATAATATAAGGGATTGTTTCTGCATCATCTATCTTAATTTTGCACTGAATTATTGATGCACTCTGTTATATTTTCTAGGTTAAGCATATTACATCCAAGGACCAGCAACGCTCTTCAGTGAATTATTATTTTATCATTCGTAGCTGAAGCCTGAAACCTAACTATTATCTAAAATCCTATATCGATTATTTCGTTACCATTTTCATTCCCTCTCGGAGAGATTGAGAATGGGTAGGTTCAGGAGGTGGGGTTGGATTCGGCAATCGATTAGTCAAAACTACTTCACCGGTCCTGCTTCCTATTCTCTGGCTCTCTAACTATAGCTTAGATCCCTCTGTTTGCTTGTATTTCTCCAGGTGCCCTTCCATATTTTCGCAATAGCAGCATATATACTCAACCTATTGAATTTTTGTGTTTATATTTGGATTCAATATGTTTGGATTATATTGAATTTCTGGGTTATGTTGGATTTAGATTTTCTCAACAGTCACATGTGGACCATCTGGATTGTTATTATTACAATTTCCACATCCAGTGGACAAAATATTATGTTTGCTGGCATTAAGATTTTTTAACAAATCTAGAATTGTTAAGGTCATCAAAATATGAGCCCCGAGAGATTCGACCCCGGGACCCATGGTGAAAGGTACGACGAATACGCGGGCGATATATGGAGCCTGGGGTTGAGTCTGGTGGAGTGTTTTAGTGGGCATTTCCCATTTCTGACGGCCGGGCGGGCAGAAAGCGGACTGGCCTGCCCTGATGTGCGCAATTTGTTACGAGTCTGCTGCTCAAATGGACTGCTGCTCAGTTGTTGGGTCACCCCTCCACCTCTCCCGCAGACACCCTCCACCATTTGCTTTTGCATTTTGGGCATTGAACATCTTCGACCAAAATAAACATGTCCTCTTTTTCTTTAGTATGTCCTCTAGCTTTTTTTTAATCAGTATGTCCTCTAGCTGTTTTTTTAATCAATATGTCCTCCCTTCTAATATTGAAGGGAAACAGAATACAGTTCTAATATAGATATTTCTCGATGACACGGTATATTCAATATTGGTTCATGCAGTTGTCAAAACAAATTATTTAATTAATTTTATGAAAAAAAAACATTGCTACGAAGATATTCAGAATCTTTTACACAGTTTGGTCCGCAACTACAAGGTAGCATAGATCCATGTTTGTATAAAAAAATGTCGTCGTGAAATTTTTAATTTCCAAGGGCAAGGTATAAATGATATTCTTATTCTTCTCCATGTAGTTGGAGATCATTTTTCACTCGATGGGAAGAATGAAATATCTATGGGGAAGAATACTGATGTTGACGAGTTTAGGCCCGGCTCCAGGATGGAGCCCGAGTCACCATTCAAGTTCAGTTCACTGCGTTTCAAGTAAGCAACCTGAGCCTGATAGTGAAATTTTTAGATGACCTGAGTGTGATAGTGAATCTTTTGAAAACGATGTCATTAAATTCAGAGGTTCAGTGTCTATTCCAATCTCGCCCACTGCCTGTACATATGAGATTACATAAAACGACATAACTATTTATTTGATTCTTAATTTGGTAAATTTGCTCTCTGTATTTAATCATTCTTAAATTTTTATTTTATGGTATATTCACTCACTCAGGGTTTCCCTTTATTTGCTTTGCTTGGGCTTCTGTGTAATTGCGTTTAACAAGCTCATAGGCTGGCCTTCATATTTATTTCTAATTCTCTTTCTATTTTTATATTATATAAAGTAGTTGAAAGCAAAAATATCATTCGAGTTATAAATGTTTTATTAATATAAAAATAATCAAGAGAGAAATATAGAGACTATAAATATTTACCACCAAAAAGAGATTATATTATAATATTTAAAATAGAATTGGTAAGCTTAGATTTTATAGTTACAGTCATGACATGGATATTTATGATTTGATTGTTATTTATTCTTACAGACAAAGAAAATGGTTTGTTTTAAATCTTACAGCACATTTATGATTTGATGGTTGAGAAATATGAATTCTGTACCAGGATGATATTTGAGAATATAAATATTTACCTCCAGAAACAGATTCTGGACTACACCTTATATTATAATGTAATGCCTATGATTTGATAATGGAATAATAGTGAATTTGAGAATATAAATATTTACCACCAGAAACAGATTGATTCTGGTCTACAGCTTATATTATACTGTAATGCCTATGATTTAATAATGGAAAGGGTGCGCTTACATTCTCCTCACATGGCCACCTATGTGTTTAGTTACAGTCATGACATGGACATTTATTCTTACACGGGAAAATATACTAACAGAAAATGGTCTTTTTTAAATCTTTTCCGGTATGATTTTTAAGTAATTGAAAGATTAGCTTGCTTTTCATTATTTGTTGTTAACAGCTACCCTTTCCTTACCAGTTTTGAAGGGCTTAATTACACCTGGTGTATATTGTTGGAAGGCAAACTGGATAGGCTGGGCTTTGCTGGAGAATGTAACCTTGCAGTTTCTCCCTTGCGGTGTCCAGTAGTGGCCTTACCCGGTCTCCCAATGCTGTAACCTTGCAAATATGCGTATATTGTTGGAAGGCAAACTGGATAGGCTGGGATTTGCTGGCGAATGTAACCTTGCAGTTTCTCCCTTGCGGTGTCCAGTAGTGGCCTTACCCGGTCTCCCAATGCTGTAACCTTGCAAATATGCAATATTCTGTAGCAGGAAAGGTAATCATTTTCTTGACTGACTATGTTATAATACAAGATTGCTAGGTGTTATAATTATAGAGTTATTGCGGGATTTTATCAAAAATACATATTTAATGAAAAGAATCTTAAGATTCTTCTTTTTTTTTTTTGTGTATGATTATTTATTTATAATTTATGGTGAGGTTGTTGTGTTTGTTTCTTTGTTTTTTGTTTTTATGCAGATGATAAGAAGGACATGAAGAATGTACAAGCATGCTAAGATAGATGAAATATCTACAAGTCATGACAAAAGATATGAATTTATTATGCTATCACGAGCCAAAACAAACTAGCTTGCATTTATTTTTCATGTTTATTATATAATTCTCTAAAACATCATAATAATAAAAAGTATTATTTTGTTTGAAGGGGCTAAAAGCCCTTTCTCATTGCGCTCGGGGATGGACCATGGCTATCCTCAAGGGTTTGTGTCCCTCTCTTTACCTTACTTTTTCATTTGCTTTTATTTGTTTATTTTAGAACTAGATAGTTTTAGTTTAATAGATTGTAGATTAAAAGTGTCAAATAATGCATCAATATAGATAGTTATAACATGTTAATTGAAAATTTAAAATCTCAAATCAACTTGAAGCTATGTAAATGCATTTGATTTAGCCAATATTATATTTTTCCAACTAGCGCCTTTTGTGACAATTGCACAATGTTTGGATGTTTGTTTAGTGGTTCAATTTGTGTATGATCAAGTTGTATGTTTTTATTGTATACATTGATTGATGTGTTTTTCTATAACTTTGTGATGATGAATTTAAATGCAGAATTTTGTGTAATGATTGTTGTTTGAGTTTCATTTATATGATTGTGTTTTACAACGAATGAGTGGCATGTTAATATGTATATTGAAATGTGTGAGAATTTTATTTAGGTGCTTGGTGTCTATATTATGTTTGTGCATTCAAAACTCTTTTTTGTGAGATGACCAAAATTTCATATGCAATGTTGAATGTATCTTTGTGTCTTTACAAGGCTTTTTGTGTGATGTTCATTATTCGATGTGTATTTGTGATTGTGTATGACAATGCTTGTTGTTTGGGCTTTATTTACATAGTTGTGTATTTACAATGGATTTGGATGACATGTTTGATATGTACTTTGAAATGTTTGTATTCTTCATTGTTTGCATTTCTGATTGTGTTTGTATTATTCATCACATTTGTTTGTGTATTTACAATCTTATGTGTAATAAAATCTTAAGGAATGTTTATATATGCTTGTGTATTTACCGTGTTTTTGAATGTAATGATGAAAATTCAATATGATGTCTGAGTACTTGTGTATCTCTATGTTTTTTAAGGTAAATATGAAAATTTGATGTGATTCTCGCATATGTTTGAATGTAATTATGATTTTTGTTTGATTGTATGCATTTTTTATTGTGTTTGTATTATTCATCACATTTGTTTGTCTATTTACAATCTTGTGTGTAATAAAATCTTAAGGAATGTTTATATATGGGTGTATATTTTACAATGTTTTTGAATGTAATGATGAAAATTCAATATGATGTTTGAGTACTTGTGTATCTATATGTTTTTTAATGTAAAGATGAAAATTTGATGTGATGCTCGCATATGTTTGAATGTAATTATTATTGTTGTTTGATTGGGTTGTTTGTTTATTTGTCATTTGTTCATTGTGATTGTGTATATGCTTGGATTGTGAGAATTTGTGCTGGAAAGAGCAAAAATTGATATGGCGTCCTTTTGTATTTGCAATATATCTTTGTGTCTTTACAATGCTTTTTTTGATGTTCATTATTTGATGTGTATTTGTGATTGTGTATGAGAAGGGTTGTTGTTTGGGCTTTATTTACATAGTTGTATAGTTACAATGAATGTGGATGACATGTTTGACATGTACTTTGAAATATGTGTGGATTTTCATTAGCATATGGCTTGATTTAGTGTATACATTAGTTTTGTATGTTTGGATATTTACAACCTTGTGTGTATGATGATCAAAATTTGATATGAAATGCTTGTAGTACTTATAATTTTGTGTGTGTAATAAGAATATTTGATGGGATATTTGTATGCTTGTGTATTCGCAATGCTTTTGATGTTTAAATTTTTATGTATTCATCATGTGTTTCGTATTGTTTCTGTACTTACAATCTTATTTGTAATGATTAAAACTTGAAAAGTGCTCTTGATTGTGTTTTTGTACTCTTGATTTTATGTATTTTTCATTGTGTGTTTTTGCCCTTGATTGTTTGTATTTTTCATTGTGTGTTTGTACCCTTGATTGTATGTGTTTGTATTACTGATTGTATGCATTCCTAATTGTGAGTTTGTATTCTTGATCACATTTGTTGGTGTATTTACAATCTTGTGTGTAATAAAATATGAATGAATGTTTATGTGTGCTTGTGTATTTACAATGTTTTTTAATGTAATGATGAAAATCTGATATGATGTTTCAGTACTTGTGTATTTATATGCTTGTCATTGTGGATATTCTTGGAACGTGAGAATTTCTGTCAGAATGAACAAACTTTGATATGGCATCCCTTTTGTAATTGCAACAATATTTCTTTAATGATTAAAATTTGTTGTGTATTTTGAATTTAAATTTACTGCACAAGAAATTAAATGGGGGTATTGGGAGAGTGTTGAGTGAAATAGTAATATTATATAAACTATAAGTGAGGGGTAGCTCAAATGAACTTTATTTATTGCATAGGGAAATCACATATCAGGTGGGGTTGGGGGAGTGATGAGTGAAATAGTAGTGTAACCATAAATTAGGAGTGAGGGGGAGGGGCCAAATGAGCTTCCACCTTCACCTAGATGGCCTCGTTAGTAGAAAATTTGTATCATAAAATTCTCGAAGCCAAGTGAAGTTCCTTTTAAATATAAAATTTATATTTTTTATTTATCACAGTTTAAATAATAATAAATTACCAAATTTAAATAATCATTATAATTTTCCCTCATATCTATAATTAACTTTGTCATTTATTTAAAAATAACTAAATTATTTATAATACCTAAACATATATTTATATGAAATAATATTTATAATATAATCCA
>APFE030359051.1:10062-112369 GCA_000404065.3 Pinus taeda
AGGAAGTGTTCCTCCAAACATCAGGCCGTACAGATATCCTTATGCCCAAAAGAGTGAAATTGAATGTATGGTTGCAAAAATGCTAGAGGCTGGTATAATTAAACCAAGTCAAAGTTCTTTCTCTGCTCCAGTAGTATTGGTGCACAAGAAGGATGGATCATGGCATATGTGTCCGGATTATAGGGACCTTAAAAAGCTCACTATTAAAGATAAGTTTCCCATTCCTGTCATTGATGAATTACTGGATGAATTTCATGGATCAATTTACTTCACCAAGTTAGATCTTCGTTTAGAATATCATCAAATCAGAATGAAGATTGAAGACATACTGAAAACAGCATTTAGAACTCATGAGGGTCATTACGAATTTTTGGTCATGACTTTTGGCCTTACTAATGCACCTTCAACATTTCAAGGTTTGATGAATTCAATTTTCAAACCATTCCTGAGAAAATTTGTGTTGGTATTTTTTGATGATATACTAATCTACAACAAGTCTTGGAAGGATCATGTTGAACATGTTGACAGGGTGCTATAACTATTGGAGCAGAAACAATTACATGCAAAAAGATCCAAATGTTTCTTTGGAGTCCAAGAGGTGGAATATCTGGGTCATATTGTCTCTCATGAAGGAGTTAAGGTAGACCCTAGCAAAATTGAATCCATTAAGGAATTGAAAATCCCCACATGCATAAAGCATATGCGAGGATTTCTCGGGTTGACAGGGTATTATCGCAAGTTTGTTAACAATTATGGGAGAATAGCAGCGCCTCTAAAAACATTATTGAAGAAAGATGCATTCTCATGGACTCCAGAAGCAACAAAGGCCTTCGAACATCTTAAAAAGGCAATGTGCCAAGCACCAGTCTTAGCTACACCGGACTTCACAAAAACCTTTATTGTGGATGTGATGCTTCAGGAAATGGAATTGGTGTTGTTCTAATGCAAGATGAAAGACCCATTGCTTTTGAAAGTCGTCCAATCAAGGGAACGTTTTTACACAAAGCTATTTATGAGAAGGAAATGTTGGCAATACTCCATGCACTTAAGAAATGGCGACCCTACCTAATGGGAAGACACTTCACGGTAAAAACAGATCATGATAGCCTTAAATACTTTTTAGAACAAAGATTATCCTCTGAAGAGCAACAAAAGTGGGTCACAAAGATGTTGGGTTATGACTTTGAAATAATCTACAAAAAGGGAGGCAAAATGTGGTGGCAGATGCACTCTCAAGAAAGGATGAGGATGTGGAAGCATTGTTGTGCGCCATTTCTATTATCCAACCAAATTGGATAAACCAAGCAAGGGAGAAATGGAAGAATGATGAAGAAGTGTGGGCACTTATGAAAGTTACAACAAAATTCCAGTACGTCTGATACATTTAGCTGGCAAAATGATTCGTTATGGTACAAAGATCGCTTATACCTCTGTAAGAATTCCCAGCTAAAACAAAAGATTCTATGGAATTGCACACTTCTCCCTTAGGAGGGGCACTCGGCGATTTTTAAAATTACACAGGGTTAAGAAGGAATTTTTTTGCGGAGGCATTAAATCAGATATTCAAAAGGTTGTGGCAGAATGTTTGGTTTGCCAACAAAATAAAGTTGAAACAATTAAGACACCAGGTCTATTACAACCTTTATCCATTCCAAGCCAACGTTGGGAGGAGGTTTCAATGGATTTTATCACAAGTTTACCCAGGTTTGAAGGAAAGAGTATCATCATGCTGGTAGTTAACAGACTTACCAAGTATGCAGACTTTTTTTCACTATCACATCCTTTTAAATCCAATACAATTTCTACTACATTTATGGAAACAATTCAAAAGCTACATGGAAACCGAAATATTATTGTAAATGACAAAGATCCCATTTTCACTGGAAATTTTTGGATAGAATTCTTTTCTTGTCTTGGTACTCAGTTAGCTCATAGCTCATCTTATCATCCTCAATCTGATGGGAAAACTGAGATAGTAAACAAATGTTTGGAAGGATATCATCGTTGCTTTGTATCTGATAAACAGACACAATGGGTCAAATGGCTGCCTTTGGCTGAATGGTGGTATAACACTTCCTTCCATACAGCAACAAAAATGACCCCATTTATGGAACTTTATGGGTATCAGACACCATCCATCACATCATATTTAAGAGAAAATTATAAGGTTCAGGCAGTGGAACATCACATCGAACATCAACAACAAGTCCTCAAACTCTTAAAGGATAACCTCGTGTTAGCACAAAATAGAATGAAACAATAAGCATATGAACATCGCAGTGACAAAAGCTTTCATGTAGGTGATTGGGTATTCCTACGGCTACAACCATATAAGAAAATGTCCCTCAAGCAAGCTAAGAAGGATAATAAATTATCACCAAAGTATTATGGTCCATACAAGGTGTTGCAAAAGATTGGTACTATGGCATAGAAATTGGAGCTTCGTGCAGCTCTAGATTGCACCCAGTTTTCCATGTTTCATGTTTAAAGAAGGTTATAGGTGAGAGGCTCGCAGTTCAAACAATATTGCCAGAACTTGATGAGGAAGGAAAAATTATATTGGAACTAGAAGCAGTCACAAAAACAAGAACTCGACAGCTACGAAATCGATCAATTTCTGAGTATCTTGTCAAGTGGAAGAACTTATCCGCTGAAGATTCCACATGGGAGGATGAGAATTTTATACAGAAGTATCCAGAACTACTCAAGCGTTGAGGACAACACTTTTTCGAAGGAGAGGGGCATGTTGAGTCCCTATAATACTAGTGATTACCCCATTACTATTGTAGTTATACCCCTTATTAATATTGTGGTACCCCTCTTGTCCCCACATTGTTATTACTGTGCCCCATAGAATCCCTCTATTGTTATTTTGTGGCTTTATATTATTATTGTTAGGTCGGCAGGGTTATATTGTGACTCCTTAGACTCCTATATATAGAAAGGATGTTTTGTCATTTGAATCATCGAAGAATTGTTCATTTGTGTAATGTTAAGGAGGTTGCCCCCTCGAAGAGGCTGAATTCTAAGTCGTTGATCTCTCTTTTCTATATTTTTGTGAGATGGTTTCATAACATCATCCAAGAATTTTTCATATGTGTAATGTAAAGGGGGTTGCTCGCTCGAAGAGGCTTACTTCTAAGACATTCATCTATCTTTTCTATCTTTTTGTAAGTTGGCTTCCTAATAGTTTGACTATGATTAACATTGGCTTACCATTATCGATATTATAAACCTAAGAAAATAATAAACACAAGGGATTGATATTATAAACCAAAAGGACTAACAAAATTAAAGGACTAATACTAAAACCCCAAGGGATCATGCATGCAAGGGAATAATATTAAACCCATGGGACTGATATTATAAACCCAACATTGGTAAACCCAAAAATAAAAACTACAAACACTAAAATAAACATTGTTTATTTTCATGGTGAGACAATCATTGTCACAATGCGACATTCAAACATGGTTGACCATGGTTGGCTATGATTGACAAGGGTTGGCCATTACTGATATTATAAACCTAAGGGAATAACCAAACCAAAGGATTGATATTATAAACCCAAATGAAAAATAAACCCAAGAGATTAATACTAAAATGACCAGGGATTATGTACCCAAGCGAATAATATTAAACCCAAAGGAATAATATTATAAACCCAACATTCGTAAACAAAAATATGGATACTACAAAGGCTAAAATAAACATGATTTGTTTTCATGGTGTGACAATCCTTTTCACAATGTGACATTCAACCACGATTGACCGTGATTGATATTATAAACCTAAGGGAATAATAAACCCAAGGGATTGATATTATAAACCCAAATGAATAGTAAACCAAAGGGATTAATCCTAAAACCCCAAGGGATTATGAACCCAAGCGAATAATATTAAACCCAAGGGACTAACATTATAAACCCAAAATTTGTAAACAGAAGGGAATAATAAAACTAAGGGATTAATACTAAAATCCCAAGCAATTATGAACCCAAGGGATTAATATTAAACCCATGGGACTAATATTATAAACCCAACATTGGTAAACCCAAATATAAATACTACAAACTCTAAAATAAAATTGGTTTATTTTGATCAAGAGATAATCCTTGTCACAATGCGACATTCAAATATGGTTGACCATGGTTGGCTATGATTGACAATGGTTGACCATGATTAATATTATAAACCTAAGGGAATAATAAACCCAAGGGATTAATATTATAAACCTAAATGAATAATAAACCCAAGGGATAAATACTAAAACCCTAAGGGATTATTAACCCAAGCGAATAATATTAAGCCTAAGGAAGTAATATTATAAACCCAACATTCCTAAACTCAAATATAAGCATTACAAAGACTAAAATAAACATGATTTATTTTCATAGTGAGGCGATCCTTGTCACAATGTGACACTCAACTATGGTTGACCTTGATTGACCATGACTGATATTATGAACCTAAGGTAACAATAAACCCAAGGGATTGATATTATAAACCTAAATGAAGGATAAAACCAAGTGATTAGTACTAAAACCCCAAGGGATTATGACCCAAAGGGAATAATATTAAACCCAAGGGTCTAATATTACAACCCTAACATTCGTAAACCCAAATATAAATATTACAAAGACTAAAATAAACATGATTTACTTTCATGGTGAAAGAATCCTTGTCACAATGTGACATTAAACCATGGTGGACCATGGTTGACCGTGATTGATATTATAAACATAGGGGAATAATAAACCCAAGGGATTGATATTATAAACTCAAATGAATAATAAACCGAAGGGATTAATACTAAAACCCCAATGGATTATGAACCCATAGAATAATATTAAAACCAAGGGACTAATATTATAAACCCTACATTCATAAATCCAAGGGAATAGTGAAACTAAGGGATTAATACTAAAACCCCAAGGTATTATGAACCAAAGTGAATAATATTAAACCCATGCAACTAATATTATAAACCCAACATTGGTAAACCCAAATATAAATACTACAAACACTAAAATAAACATGTTTTATTTTGATCGTGAGATAATCCTTATCACAATGTGACATTCAAACATGGTTGACCATGGTTGGCTATGATTGACAATCGTTGATCATGATTGATATTATAAACCTAAGGGAATAATAAACCTAGGGGATTGATATTATAAACCCAAGGGATTAATACTAAAACCCCAAGGGATTATGAACCCAACAGAATAATATTAAACCGAACGGACTAATATTATAAACCCAACATTCATAAACCCAAATATAAATATTACAAAGACTAAAATAAACATGATTTATTTTCATGGTGTGACAATCCTTGTCACAATGTGACATTCAACCATGGTTGACCATGGTTTACCATGATTGATATTATAAACCTAAGGGAATAATAAATCCAAGGGATTGATATTACAAACCCAAATTAATAATAAACCCAAGGGAGTAATACTAAAACCCCAAGGGATTGTGAACCCAAGGGAATAATATTAAACCCAAGGGACTAATATTATAAACCCAACATTTTTAAACTCAAATACAAATATTACAAAGACTAAAATAAACATGATTTATTTTCATGGTGAGACAATCCTTGTCACAATGTGACATTCAACCATGGTTGACCATGGTTTTCTATGACTGAAAATGGTTGACTATGATTTGTATTATAAACCTAAGGGAATAATAAACCTAAGGGATTTATATTATAAACCCAAATTATTAATAAAACTAAGGGATTAATATTAAACTTGCAAGGGATTTTGAGCCCAAGGGAATAATATTAAACCCATGGGACTAATATGATAAACCCAACGTATATACACCCTAAGATAAATATTATAAACACTAAAATAAACATGATCGACCATCGTTTATTTTCATATTGAGACAATCCTTCTCACAATTACATGTTGGACCATGGTCGACATCATAATAAACCATGTTTTTCTTGTGAATAATAAACCCAAGCGATTGAAATTGTAACAATAAACCCAAGGGACTAATACTAAAACCCCAAGGGATTATGAACCTAATGGAATACTATGAAACAAAAGGGACTAATAATATAAACCCAAGGGATTAATAAACCCCAGGGATTGATATTTTAAACCCAAAGGAATAATAAACCCAAGGGATTAACACTAAAACCAGAAGGGTTTATGAACCGAAGGGAATAACATTAAACCCAAGGGATTAACACTTTCACTGGAAGGGTTTATGAACCGAAGGGAATAATATTAAACCCAAGGGATTGATATTATAAACCCAACATTTGTAAACCCAAATATAAATATTACAAAGACTAAAAGAAACATGATTTATTTTCATGGTGAGACAATCCTTGTTACAATGTGACATTCAACCATTGTTGACCATGTTAGGCTATGATTGATAATGGTTGACCACGACAGATATTATAAACCTAAGGGAATAGTAAACCTAAGGGATTAATGTTATAAACCCAAACGAATAATAAAACTAAGTGATTAATACTAAAATCCCAAGGGAGTAATATTAAAAGTATGGGACTAATATTATACACCCAACAATAGTAAACCCAAATATAAATACTACAAACACCAAAATAAACATGGTTTATTTTGATGGTGCGATAATACTTGTCATCATGTGACATTCAAACATGGTTGACCATGGTGGGATATGATTTACAAGGGTTGATCATGATTGTTATTATAAGTCTAATGGAATAATAAAAACAAGGAATTGATATAATAAATCCAAAGAATTAATACTAAAACCCCAAGGGATTATGAATGCAAGGGAATAATATTAAACCCAAGGGACTAATATTATAAACCCAACATTCATAAACACAAATATGCTTCAAGCTTTGAAGCATATTCTATCTTATTTGTCCTGATGATGGACCCCCTTTGGGGTTTGAAACATCGACAGAAGAAACAAAAAACTGTGGAAAATCCGGAACATGCCACTGCAAATAACTACCACAGTAGCCTAAAATCTAACACAACACAAATATAAATATTACAAAGATTAAAATAAACATGATTTATTTTCATCGGGATATAATCCTTGTCACAATGTAACATTAAACCATGATTCATATTATAAACTTAAGGGGATAATAAACCCAAAGGATTGATATTATAAACCCAAATGAATAATAATCCCAAGGGATTAATACTAAAACCCTAAGAGATTATGAACCCAAGGGAATAATATTAAACCCAAGGGACTAATATAATAATCCCAACATTCACTAACCCAAAATGTAGATATTACAAAGACTAAAATATACATGATTTATTTTCATGGTGGGACAATCCTTGTCACAATGTGAAATTCAACCATGGTTGACCATGGTTGGTGATGATTAACAATGGTTGACCATGATCGATATTATAAACTAAAGGGCAAAGGGATTAATATGAGAAACCCAAAGTAATAATAAAACGAAGGCATTAATACTAAAACGCCAAGTGATTATGAACCCAAGGGAATAATATTATAAAACCAACGTATATAAACCCTAGGATAAATATTATAAACGCTACAAAAAACATGATTGACCATCATTGATTTTCATATTGAGACAATCCTTATCACAATTCCATGTTGGACGATGGTCGACATCATAATAAAGCATGTTTGATTCGGCAATAATAAGTCCAAGTGATTGATATTATAAACACAAAGGAAAAATAAACCCAATGGATTAATACTAAAACCCCCAAGGGATTGTTGAAAATAGAAACAAGAAATGCTAAAAATGGAAGTGCTAAAAATAGAACTACTATAAATATCATTTTGGGATACCTTCCTATTTTAGTTAGTCCTTGAACGAAAATAGAGAAGTAAAAAAATTCGAATTTGATCTTACCAGTTGTTGTAAAAATAATTAATTAACTCAGCATGAGTTAATTACTTGTAGAAAATTAAACATGAAGTCTATGTCAAGACATGCAATAGTTTCTCCATTGATTGAGGAATTTATCCTTGAGTTAAAAAGATAAGGATGAGTTGTAATTAGTTGGCTCAGTAACTGAGTCAAGTCCAGTTAGATTAGTTCAAATAGTTTGTTGAAATAATTGTGAGTTTAGTTAGTTAATGCATGCATTCATGTAACTACTGCACTTTAGATAACTGAATATTCTCTCATAAATAACTCATGCATGTTAGTTCAGTCAGAGACCTAGTTGAGATCAGATGGTGGGACAATGTACTATCAGTTGTAGGAATATTCCTTGGTGGATATCTCTTGTGTGCAAAAGGAATTCTTTCCTTGAGGATTCCATAGTTACTTCTTTAGTTTAGTGAGTGCGAATGAGGCCAATTCACACATGTGACATCATTGGACCCCAAGAAAAACTGCGCAAGGAAATAGGAGGCTTGGAGGGCTTGAGGAAGACATATGTAGTGTCTATTCAGTTTGTGAGCTATATTGTTTGATTGCAGAGAGAGAAGGATAGCTTGTGAGCTAAATCTTTTTGTAATTTGAACATATTTCCACTTGTATGATATTACAAAGATTGGCGTTTTAGGTTGAGGCTTTCCCCAGTATTATTCTTCTATGTTAATGTGTGTTTTATTTCTGTTCATCAGTTATATGTGTTCTTATTGATCTTGCTCATATTGATTAAGCTTCCAGAAATTTTGTTGTAGAAGTAGATCTTGTATTTTGGTTTAGTATATTGCATAATTTGTTGATCTGCAGTGGGAATTTCTACATTGTCTCAAAGCAAAGGTGATCAAGGAGAGAAAAATATACAAGAAGGGAGAAGTTTGGAGTTTGTGATTCCTGAATATAGAAATCGAGTTCTTATCACATCTCATTTTCACCAATGGAATTCAATGGTTTAAGACTCGGATATGACCTAGATGGCAGTTTGAATTATATAGCCTGGAAGGATTGCATGGAAGCAATATTAGAGGATAATAGTCTAAAGGAATTCATTGATCAAGAAGTCCACAAGCCGACTGATGCTACTGAATTAGCGGAATGGAAGAAATGTGTGACTAGAGCAAGGAGAATCCTTCTGAAGGGAGTTCGAGACCACATAGTCTCGAGTCTCCATGGGAAGGAGACACCATTTTTGATGTGCAAAACATTGAAAGATCTATATCAAAATAGCAATGATTAGAGAAAGTTGGTGCTGAAAGAGAAGCCTCAAAAAATCAAGTGTAAAAAGGGCGACACAATCTCTATGTATCTAAACAAGCTCACCACTTGCAAGGATGAGCTTGGAAGTGTAGGGATCACGACAGCCGATGATGACATGGTGAGCCTTGCACTCCTTGGTCTTCCTAAGAGCTGGCATAGCTACCAAGGCTCAGTTAATGGAAGAGAAAAATTGCCAGATTGGGAATGACTTTGGTTAGATCTGATGCAGGAGGAGATAAGAAAAAGCACCAGAGATGGATCCTCATCAAAGCAATATGATGACGAAAATCTAACCTTAGCGAGTAAGGCGAGGAATGGGAATGGGAAGGCATCCAAATCCAAATCCAGTTCTTTCCATGGTGGGAATAAGTTTGAAAAATCAAAAGTGTGATGCTTTCATTATCATGAAGTTTTCCATTATGCTACAAATTTTCCACACAAGAAATCAAAGAAGGGTTCCTCGAAGGGATCTGATGGTGAGGCACTAGCCTCACAGTTTGAGCTGGATTTCTCTCTTATCACATGCATGGTTTCATCAATGGTGGGATGTGTTTGGTACCTAGACAATGGAGCTTCATTCCATATGTTAGGTGATAAGAATCGTTTCAGTACAATGGAGAAGAAGGATCTCCAGATGCATATCGAAATGGGTGATGATGGAAAGTACCATGTCTAAGGTGAAGGTACGATTTTGTTTTAGAGGTTGCATGGATATCCCCTCACCCTGACTGATGTAAAGTATGTACCAGGTTTGAAGAAGAATCTTGCGTCCATTGCTATGCTAAAATATAAAGGCTACGATGTAGTCTTTAGCGAAGGAAAGGTATTCCTGAGGCATATCGACATTGGACAGACAAAGTGAATGGGGATTCGAGTTAAGAATCTCTACAAGCTAGAGGTAGACAACTGTGTTGCTTTTAGTTCCAAAGTTGAGGTGGTGCAGAGCCAAGATGTTGGCAAGCTATGGCATAGAATATTGGGCCACTTGCACCATGGAGCCCTGAAGATCGTGCAACAGATTTCTACAGAATTACCCAAGGGAAAACCTGAGTAGACAATGACATGCAAATGTTGTACCTTGGGTAAGTATGTGAAATATTCCTTTCGGATCAAGACAATAGAGCTGGAACAATTGTGGAGCGAGTTCAATAAGATGTTTGTGGACCATTCTCTACAGCCTCCACCACTAAACAAAGGTACTATGTTATTTTTATTGAGGATTTTTCTCATAGATGTTGGATCTACTTTATGCAAAATAAGGATCGGACCTTCTTGATGTTTTGTGAGTTTAAAGCCTTGGAAGAGAAAGAATCTGGAAAGAAAATAAAAGCCTTGCATAGTGAAAATGGTGGAGAGTATGTATTCCAGTAGTTTAAGGACTTATGCGCTGCAGAAGGAATTAAACGGGAGTTGACAACACCCCATAAACCACAACAGAATGGGGTGGCTGAAAGGAAGAAAAAATCAATGTGGGAGCAGCTCAATCAATGTTGCATGACTAAAGCCTACCACTAAATTTGTGGGTTGAAGCATGCAATACACCAGTATACTTGTAGAACAGAAGCCCGCATCGTATACTAGGAATGAAGATACCTATGGAGGCCCTTATCGGGAAGCAACCAGATGTGAGTCACTTTCGAATCTTTGGATCATGAGTTTACTGTCATGTGACCAAAGATGCCAGGAAGAAGCAATATCCCATAGGCGAGTTTGGAATACTTGTGGGGTACACGAATACCCCCAACAACTATCGAGTGTACCTACCTACCAGCTAGAGGACTATGGTATCTAGGGATCTGAAGTTCGACGAGTAGAAAGCCATTTGAGTATCACTTGAGAAGGAGTTAAAGTTGCATGCAGATGAGGAACTTTCAGTTCCTAAGCAGGAGGAACCTCAAATTGATGTGGAGCAGTGGCATGCAGAGGATCTGGGAGTGGAGACATCCACTCATGCTAAGACTTCCAGAGATGGGAAGAAATGCTCAAGGGAAGCTGACAGGTTGATGCTAGATGCGTGGGAGAATGTGGGACAACCATCTTCTCAATGCAGACAGAGGAGGTCGCGCGAGCAGTACACTGGTTACATGGCCCTGGTTGGGGAGTGTGTAGATTCCGAGCATTCTTCATTTGAGGAGGTAGTGTAGCAACCAGTCTGGGTTGATGCAATTGTGGAGGAGTACAACTCCAACGTGCGGAACTATGCTTGGGATGTTTTCCCAAGACCTCAGGACAAGTCAGTGGTGAGTTCCAAATGTCTTTACAAGGTAAAGCAGCCAGTTGATGGCAGTGTTGAGAAACATAACGCAAGGTTTGTTTCTTGGGGTTTCTCACAGGTTGAGGGGATCGACTACAATGAAACTTTTTCTCTTGTAGAAAGGTACTCATCGATTAGATTGATATTGACACTATCAGCTTAGATGGGGTGGAAGATCCACCAGATGGATGTGAAGATAGCATTCCTCAATGGGAATATTGAGGAGGAGGTGTACATTGACCATCCAAAATGTTTCAAGACCTTCGATTGTGAGTCGCATGTGTCTAGACTCAAGAGGGCTCTGTATGGGCTGAAGCAACCACCCCCTGCTTAGTACACCAGGATCGACAGCTATTTCACCGAGTTGGGCTTCACCAAGAGTGAAGCAGATGTGAACCTTTACCACATCATGGTAGAAGGTAAGCCATTGATCATTGTTATTTATGTCGATGATCTGATTTTGAAAGGTGATAATCAGGCCATACAATCTTGCAAGGAGGACCTTGCAAGAGAGTTTGAAATGAAAGACATGGGTCTTATGCACTACTTTCTAGGCATGGAGGTGTGGCAAAGAGATGGAGAAATTTTTGTGTCTCAAGGAAAGTATGCCAATGAGATCCTCATACGGTTCCATATGGAGAAATGAAAATCCATGGAGACTCCTCTAGCTGGGAACTGGAGAAAGGAGGATGTTACTTCAGGTGAGGTAGTAACTACTACTATTTATCAGCACCTGGTGTGTTCACTTATGTATCTGGTGAACACACAACCCGACTTTTGCTTTGAGGTGAATGAGATGAGTCAAGCTAAGGTTCAACCTACCAAGTTGTTTTGGAAGGCAGTGAAGCATGTGCTGAGATACCTCTGAGGCACATCTTAGTTTAGATTGTGGTACAGACAGATAAAGGGAGTGAAGCTTCAGGGCTTCACAGATGTGGATTGGGTAGGGAGTCCATGAGACCAGAAGAGCACTTCTAGAGGAATCTTAAACCTTGGTTCAACAACAATTTCCTGGTACAGCGGGAAACATAAATCAAATGCACTTAGCTCAGCAGATGTTGAATACATGGCTACAAGTCAGGCTACATGTGAGGCCATTTGGATGCAAAATATTCTAGTGGGATTGTTTGGTCGGAGGATGGATCCTACAGTGATCTACTTTGATAACCAGAGTTGCATCAAACTCTCTGAGAATTGAGTTTTTCATGACAGGTCCAAGCACATTGATATCTGGTATCACCATCTTCAAGACTGTGTGGTCAATAGGATCATGCTGTTGCTGTATTTTTTGACCGAGGAACAGGATGAAGATATTTTGAGGAAGGCATTGTCAAAATGCATGTTTGAGTTCCACAAATACAGGATTGTATTTATTGATAATCACTTTCTTGTTGAGAGGGAGTGTTGAAAATAACAACAAGAAATGCTAAACATAGAAGTGCTAAAAATAACACTCCTATAAATAACATTTCAGGATACCTTCCTATTTTAGTTAGTCCCTGAACTAAAATAGAGAAGTGAAAAATTCGAATTTGATCTTACTAGCTATTTGAAAAATAATTAATTAATTCACCATGAGTTAATTAGTTGTAGAAAATAAAACATTAAGTCTATGTGAAGATACGCAACATTTTCTCCATAGATTGAGGACTTTATCCATCAGTTAAAGAGACAATGATGAGTTGTAATATTGAGTTCTAATTAGTTGACTTAGTTAACTGAGTCAAGTCTAGTTAGATTAGTTCAAATAGTTTCTTGAACTAATTGTGAGTTCAATTAGTTAATGCATGCATGCATGTAACTATTTCACTTTAGATAACTGAATATTCCCTCATAGATAACTCATGCAAGTCAGTTCAGTCAGAGACCCAGTTGAGATCAGATGGTGGGACAATGTACTATCAACTACAGGAATATTCCTTGGTGGATATCTCTTGCATGCAGAAGGAATTATTTCCTTGAGGAGTGCACAATTACTTCTTTAGTTTAGTGAGTGTGAACGAGGCCAATTCACACATGTGACATCATTGGACCCCAAGAAAAACTGCGCAAGGAAATAGGAGGCTTGGAGGGCTTGAGCAACATATATGTAGTGTCTATTCAGTCTGTGGATTTTGATTGTTGGATTGCAGAGAGAGCAAGATAGCTTGTGAGCTTATTCTTTTTGTAATATGAACATATTTCCACTTGTATGATTTATAGAGATTGGGGTTTTAGACTAAGGCTTTCCTTGAGATTATTCATCTTTGTTCATGTGTGTTTGCTTTCTCTTCATTAGTTATATGTGTTCTTATTGATCTTATTCATATTGATTAAGCTTCTGCAAGGTTTGTTGCTGAAGTAGATCTTATATTTTGCTTTAGTATATTGCATAATTTGTTGATCTACAGTGGGAATTTCTATAGGGATTATGAACCTAAGGTAATATTGTTAAACACGAGGGACTAATAATATAAACCCAATGGATTAATAAACCTAATGGATTGATATTATAAACCCAAAGGAATAATAAACGCAAGGCATTAACACTAAAACCCGAAGGGATTATAAACCCAATACATGTAAACCTTAAGTAAAATATTATAAACATTAAAATAAACATGACTCACCATCATTGTTTTTCATATTTTGAAAATCCTTATCGCAATTTCATGTTGGGCCATGGTTGACCATGGTTGACATCATATTAAAGCATCATTTAACAGGGAATTAAAAACCCAAGGGATAAAAATTATAAAACGAATGCATATATAGCATAACATGACTATTATAAACCCTAAAACAAACATGGTTGGTTTCCATATTAGATTAATCTATTGTGATATTGACATAATCATATATAGTTGGACAAATAGTTAACCCTTAATATCTCGGGTTTTATAAAACCAATAGGCTATTAATATTACAAACCCAAGGAACTAATATTATAAAAGAAAATGATTAATAAATGCAAGGTACCAATATACCAAAGGAATCAATAAACCCAATGAGATAATATTAAAAACCCAAACAATAAATAAACCCTAGGGATTGAGTTTTTAAGGCCATGAGATTAACAAAACCAAGGGATTAAATGATAAGCCAAAGGAACTATTAATATTAAAAATTTGAAGAATGAAGAAACCCAAGAATTTGATATTATAAACCTAAATAATTAATAAACCCAAGGGAAAAATATTAGAAACCCAAGGGATAAAAAATGGAAATTGATCAATATTAAAAAAAAAGGGATTAATAAAAGATAGGAGTTAATATTTTAAATCCAATGGAATGATCAACCCATGTGACTATGAATATTATAAATCTAAGGGATCAATAAACCCTAGGGTTTGTTAATACTATGAAAGCAACACGTTAGAAAATTGAAGGGACAAACATTATAAATGTAAGGGATTAATATTAAACATGAGGACTATTATTTAAACCTTAATATTGGTGATTAACAAACCAAAGGGAATAAATGATAAACGGAAGGAATTACTAATATTACAAACTTAAAGAACAAAAAAACATAATCATTTAATATTATAAACCTAAGGGAATAGTAAACCAACCTAAGCCCTAAATCCATGGCATCAACATTATAAATACAAATAATTCTCTAACACAAAACAATAATAAAAAACATAAACCAAAACCAATGTAAGAACCACATTGCAAACCACAAAGCATTAAAACATGATAAATCATCATCACATTAATAATAACATATTTATATAACAACATTATAAACAATAAATAAATTTTAAGTCATGAATACATTGATATCAATACATGAATGTATTAATAGTATAAATCTCAATAATATTGGTATAAACAACTACAACCTCAAAACCCAACAATAATATTATAAATGTAAACAACATTTTCATTTATGAAAGATGTGAACAAAGTGAAGGGATCAACACAAAAGACCACACCAATCACAAATTAAAGAGACAAAAACTAAAATAGTAACATTGCCATTACAGCAAAGGAACATAAATGTAAAAAACACATCTAAATTGCACACATTGGATTTTAAAAAGAACAAAATAATAGGACATTTTAGACTAGAGATATACAATTGTGTACATAAAAACAACAACCAAAAAAAACTTCAATTTCATCAACATTGAAACCATAGAAAGAAAATTGAGTCTTAACATATATTTTTTGTTTTCTTTACATCAAATAATTCCACTACAAAATTGAACTTGAAACACTACATCAAAAGTCATCTATGGAGCAGCCTCCTCCAAAACACAACCAGAATGATGACAAAAGCAGCACCAATTCAAACCAACATGATAATGATCACGATACTTAATGCCTTCCAACCAATTCCTTCTTGTTATCCTCCTAGACTCCCTCTGGTGCACATGTAACAAGTATTTTACATGTGTTTTCGTTTGATCTAACTCACGGACATGATCATCAATAAAAGCAGGATGGAACCCATGTTTTCTACCAAACTTGTTCCGAAGATAGGAAAGAAAACTTATAGCGCCAAAAATATTGCGTACTATTTTAAAATAATAGATGACATCATTATTGTCCATATCTTCATTTGAAAGACAAAAAAACAATAGCAAAATTAATATATACATGCACAAATAAATAAGCACACACACACACACATATATACATAAAACACAGAACCCCTTTATTGTTTATGTTAAAAAACTTAATGTTATAATGTTACATGAAAGAAAACAATATAGTGTTACATGAACCAAATCGTATAAAAAAATTCTATAAATATAATCCTCATTTAACAATACAATAGAAAAAAACATGGAAATATAATAAAACCGTGGCCAAGATTCAAAAAATGAATATTGGTCATGGTGATCGTCAGTATTCAAAACCTCCATTTTTGCATTTCATGATGTAATATGAATCCAAAATATTAATATCAATATGAAACATTTATAAAAAATGATTTTGAATGATTGGTTCATATAACTCATTGTTTATGTCTGAATGGTATGTTGCAAAGAAAATAACAATAGGCACTTAAAAAAGAATAAGTAAATTGAACAACATGAAAAACGATGTAAACAACTTTCTCAAATATTACTATGAATATGATGAATTTATTAATCACATAAATATATGAAAATGATTATTATATTAAAAGTAAATCAAGAGGACAATAAAATCAATTCAAAAAACATACGCTTTTCAAATTTCTTTAAATGTTAAATTTTTTGTTTTAAAAATCAATGAAACAAAATTAGTTAACAAAAACATTATATACAAGTAAATTATGGAAAAAAAGTGATATTTAACTATGTGTAAATATATGCAATTTTATGAAATCTTTTTGATATGGATTTAAAGTTTAAACTAATAACTTTTAAAACACTATTCAAACTAAAATCTGTAATTGATTTCAGTTCAGCATTGATCTCAATTTTTTTTTGTTTTTTTTTACAAAAAAATGCTCCAAATTTATGCAAATTCAACATAGTGATATCAATCCTACCTTATTTAAAAGGAAAAACAAAATAAAGAAGCCAGCTGCTCTTTATTTCCAAGGAAAACGTAAATCAATAGGTGCAAAGAATATCAGTCACCACAAACAAAATGGCTTTAGCTAGAAAGAGAGGCAAAGGGTTTGATGATCGATATATATCGGCAGAGTAACTTGGAAAATGTTTCTCGAATATGAAAGTAACTTTGGCATATATAGGAGGAGGCCTCGAAGGACTTGTGCTGCCGACTGTGTGAGAATGTGGACGACGATCACAGTGATTCGAACACGGTTCTGCAGAGAAGGTAAGAGGAAAGGCTCAATTGTACATCCACTGGGTTGTGCCGGTTTTCATGGAGGCAGTGGATAAAAAGCCAGTAGCTTAATGTATTAGCTCAGTTATAAACAAAATAATAATTTAAAACATTAAATTGTACTTTATATAAATTAAATTTTTTAATAACTTGAAAAACTCATAAATATTAAATTAATTTTTTTTAATAACTTCAAAAATTTAAATTATGATATTATATATTAATATCTACATATTCACAATATTTTATCATTAGTTCATTTCAGTATATAATATATATTATATTATATATTATTATATTTGAAGTAATTTTATAATTACATAATTGAATAATTTACAATAATTCTAATTAACTATGCAGAGATAAAAAATTTCTATAAGTTAATATTTTGAGTGTTTTAACAGTGTATCTAATTATTGATTATCTAAAGCTTTCTGGACTATTTGTATATAGTATAAAGTGATTATATTTATTGGAAAATAATTTAAGAGCATATTTAATTAAATGGTTAATTTAATAATTATGGATAAGCTTTTCAAATTTCTCTAAATGTTGTGTTTTTCCTTGGATGAAACAAAAAATAGTTAGTAAAAAAATTATATATAAAATAAATTATGGAAAAATAGTGATATTTACTTATTTACCTACTTTATACTATAACACCCTTTCCCAATTTTATGAATTCCTTTGACATGGATTTAATGTTTAAATCATAGTTACCAAGTTTGAATTCGAATACAAATTCCATTCGATACGAAAAAATAATCGACTCTTTAAAATTTAATACGGAAAAAATTCGCGAAAACACTATTATTAATAATAATTTTTATTAAATTTAAAATAATCTAAATTAATAATTTTGAATTATATTATTGAAGTTGCAAATAAAATTAGACATTGAATTAGTAGAAACAAATTCTTCTTCAATGGAAGTAAATGAGATATTGAAATTAGTAGAAACAACTCATCTTCAATGGATGTGAATATGATACAATGGGAAAAACAAACTCTTAAAAAAAAAAAAAAAAAAAAAAAAAAAAAAAATTGGAACCTTTAACATTTTTAGTTAGTGAATCAAAACATAGTAACTAATGTTGTTGTTTTTAATTATAAATATTTAGGAAATTTCCTAATTACTAAACTGAAATATCAATAAAAAGTCATCAAATTAGAACTATCAAGAATCATCAAAATAGAATTCTTGTTTTTTTCCTAATTGTTCAAATAGAAGTGAATGAGATATTGAAATTAATAGAAACAATTCCTCTTAGTCAATCAAAAGATAGTAAGTAATGATGTAATTTTTAATGATAAATATTTAGGCAATTCCCTAATTTCTAACTAAATAAAATATAGATAAAAAAATCATTAAATTAGAACTATCAAAAAACATCAAATTAAAACTATCTTACTGCTTTCCTAATTATTTAAAAGATTTAGAAACTATATTATACGTTCCTTACAAATTTCTTGAAAAAAAAACGAAATTACAAACAATTTTATATGAATAAATAATTCCAATTTTATTACTTAGTAGTCAAAGTATCATAGGAAAGAACTTAAAATTTAAAAAGAGAAAAAAATATATTTTATTGTTAAAACAAGAAATTAAAATTAAAAAAAAACAAAAATGATTTAGTGTGAAAATAAAAATTTAATATGACAACTATTTATTTAGTTTTTATACCGAATTTTTTTTGTTTTTAATATAAAATTTAAACAAACAATATAACAAGTGAAAGTTACTAACTGATGGCCTCCCGCCGTTCCCGAAGTGACCTAAGGTGACAAGACTTGGCGTCCTGAATGTATTAACTGTTGACTTTAATTTCTGGTACGTTCTCTCGGTATTTGTTTTACGGGTTTTACTGGCCCCGTCGGTTAACACCCTCCACCTGCCGGTTCTCTCTTATACGGTCTCGGGCCTTTTGTCAACTGTTGTCTCGCTCATTTGTCATTTGCACTTTTCACTGTGCCGAGTTCTATTCTGCTCTGTGGGAGCTCTGTTACCTCTGCCGTTCTGGTCTCTATGTTGATATTATGGGCATTCTCGGCCCTTTGATGCTCTCGAGGTAGTGTTTCAATGGGTTATGGAGGCGCTTCTTCTCTGCACAGGGTTTGTATTCTGGTTACGGGTTTGTTAGTTCGATTTTGCTATTTGAATGTCGTCTCTATTCATTTAACTTATTGAGTTCACCTCATCACAAGGTTCCCTCCAGGCTAGCGCTCTTCGACTCGACTGCCAAGGTAATTTCTCGTTCTGGTTAAACTTTCTTTCCCTTATTTCTCCGACCCTAACGCACTCGTTACGGGTCTTCAGGGTATGGTGGTCGTTCGTCTCCTCGACTCGGTCTTCTCAGCTACAGGTAAAGCTCTGCGCTTCAACCCTCACCTGTTGGTCGTTTTTTTTAACGTTTATTTATGCCTGTAGATGTTCTAACCTGCTTTCATTTTGTTGCAGATGATTCGATACAGCCGGTCTCTGGAGCTCAATGCATTCCACAGCTTTTGGCAGTCACTCGCATCCTCCAGTGCCTCCCTACGGGTAGGGTCCTTCCATTTTAGCTAGGCTGTATTTTTTTTAGGGGTTCTCAGACTTGTTTTCGTTCTGGACTGTCACCTGAGCAGTGAAATAGATAGGTTTTCCTTTGGTTCTGTGTAACCCTCTTGGGTCATGTACGTTGGTCTTTCACTTGGGAGTCTTCGTATTGAGATACTGTTGTTCCATTGTCGAAACCCTGTTTCTGGAAATGGGTATTCGATAGGTTTGAACCATCGTCCTGTAAGTTGGTTTTTAATTGATTTTTCAAGATGGGTATTCGATTTATTCGAACCCTCGCCTGTAATGTTGTTATTGGTTTAATATAAACCCTCACTCACATGGTTTCCATTCAGTAATCCCTCGCCATGATGATTACTTGATTCTGTCTGGTTATGTTGCTCTCTTGCTCGAAAACTCGGTTTCGAGACTCTGTTTCAAATGAGATTTTCGTTTCGAAGGCCGTGAATGCCTGGACTGTATTTGCTTTATTTATAATAATTGATGAAAAGTTACAAGTTGTTTGATTGCATTCCGACAGTTGTTTTGATCATAAATAGTTGGGGTTATATGGATTACCTGAAAGATTGTTTGCGTTCTCGAATTCTCGTCCTCCTTTATCTGGGCGTGATATAGTTGACAACACCTGCTCTCCTTGTGAATATTAGCTATCTCGTTATTCACGAATTCTCGTCCTCGGATGTAATATGTTTGGCAGCACCTGCTTTTCTTATGAATATTTCCTTCCTTACCGTTCCAACGTAATTTGTTACACAGTGTTTATATATTGATGCATGAAAATCAGTTTACACAGTGGTGATTTAATAGAGAGTATAAAAATAAAGATTTATTCTGAAATGACTGTGACTTTCTTTCTCTGTCTGAGGAATCGTTTACAATGCTTAACTTTTTCCTTTTATTCCCCTGAGGCATAACTGTTCTCTGCCCAAGCTGAACTGCCCCAACAGAACTGGTAACTGTCCAGCAACTTATAACTGTTTCTAACTAACACATTTCATAAAAGACTCTAATTAACTATCAACCTACTTTCTGATGCTAATTCCTATTTTAAAAATAACAGTTCACAATTTTAATTGACCTGGTCCTAACGACCTTTTGAAAAAATAAAACAAATAAATAAAGTAAAATAACTGACAAGTCTAACACCTGTCCAGCTATGCATGTATGATTATGTGTCCTTGTCTTTCTATGAGACCGTCAACCACCTTCTGTCTCCTCAGAACTGGACGCTCCTGCATTAGGCTCCCGGGGTGGGAAAAAGTCATGGCTCCGTTCCATGAGGTCGTCGACAGAATAGCCTGCTTTTTGTATCTGTGTCGCGTTAAGCCACGGACTGTCCTCTATCAGACGGTTCTTCCATTTTACCAAATACCGCAAATACTCCTTTCTGCGTGTGCGCTTAGCTACCTGTGTGTCCAGAATTCCTTCGATCTCAACGGGTGGTGCCATCGGCATCTGTCTTGTCCACGAATCTCCTTCATAATTGGTGTCTCGCGGTGGCTCTGCTGCTGCATTATCTGCTGAACCTGTGACATAAGGAAACAGATCTGCCACATTAAAAATAGGGGAAATACCGATCCCTGGTGGCAACTGTAGTTCATAGGCATTTGCAGAAAATTTGCGAATGATTTTACAGGGCCCGATTTTCTTGAATTTCATCTTGCTGTACTCTTGTTTTGGAAACCGTTCCTTACGTAA
Source organism: Pinus taeda (assembly GCA_000404065.3). Taxonomy (NCBI): domain Eukaryota; kingdom Viridiplantae; phylum Streptophyta; class Pinopsida; order Pinales; family Pinaceae; genus Pinus; species Pinus taeda. The sequence goes on from APFE030359051.1 coordinate 31,513, forward strand.
GTACGCAAGGACTTCATCCCCTACGTTCAACTGAACTTCCCGACGCTTTGTATCAGCTCGCTGTTTTTACCTCTGACTGTTGTCCTGTAATTTCAATTTGACCTGTTCATGCAAATTACTCATTGCCTGGGCGAAATCCTCCCCATAAGCGCTTCGTTTTTCAAGTTTCCCCAAATCTCGTAACTCATGCACTCCTCGCAGATGCATGCTGTATAGAATCTGGAACGGACTGTATCCTGTGCTGCGGTTAGGGGAATCGTTGTATGCGAATTCCGCCTGAGCAAGTACACGGTCCCAAGGCCAGGAATTTTCACCTGTTAAACTTCGAAGTAGATTTCCCAGACTTCGGTTTACTACCTTCGTCTGACCATCTGTCTGTGGATGATAAGCGGAGCTAAACTACAACTGAGTATTCAAATTCTTCCACAGAGTTCTCCAAAAATGACCGGTGAACTTTACATCGCTGTCAGAGATAATGGATCTTGGAAGTCCATGCAACCGCACAATCTCAGTAAAGAAAAGATGTGCTATGTAAGTAGCATCACTGGTTTTCCTGCATGGTACAAAGTGTGCCATTTTCGAAAATCGGTCTACCACAACCATTACTGAATCAAAACCTCGTTGTGTCTTCGGCAAACCCAGTACAAAATCCATACTAACTGAATCCCATGGTCGGCTAGGGATGGGTAATGGCATATAAAGTCCAGTGTTTTGACTGTGACCTTTTGCCAATTGACAAATTTTACACCTAGTCACGTACCTCTGCACATCCCGCTGCAACTTTGGCCAGAAATAAAAATGCTGTACCTGAGCAATCGTTTTATCAATACCAAAATGTCCAGCCAGGCCTCCACTGTGTTTTTCCTGTATAATGTTTTCCCGCATAGAACAGTTGGGAATACACAACTGCCCCCCCTTAAACAACTATCCTTCCTGTAGATTATAGTCTAACCACAAGCTGTTATTTCGTAATAGTGGGTTTTGGCAAGCCTCATAGGCCTCCCTAAACTCAGTGTCGGTCGGATACAGCTCCTTTAAATGTTCAAAGCCCAAAATCTGCATCGTGCTCTCTTGTAGAAGCAACGTTCTTCTACTCAGTGCACCTACCACCTTATTTGATTGCCCACTAATGTGTTTTAGTACAAATGTAAAACTTTGAAAGTACTCAACCCAAGCTGCATGCTTGTGGTTCAATTTATGCTGCTGCATAATGTACTGTAACGCAGAGTTATCAGAAAATAGAACAAACTCGTTACCTAACAGATAATGTCACCAATGTTTCAAAGCTTGTACAATGGCGTAAAATTCCTTGTCGTAGGTTGAGTATTTTTGCCTTCTCTCATTTATCTTTTCACTTAAATAAGCAACCGGTCTGTCCTCTTGACTAAGGACTACCCCAATGGCCGTACCACTGGCATCGCAATGAACTTGAAAAAGTTTGTTGAAATCAGGCAGTCTTAACACTGGTCTTTCAGTAATCTTCTTTTTCAAGATCTGAAAACTATATTCTGCGGCTTCCATCCAGTGAAATGGCTGATTTATTTTCTTGATCGTATCCAACATTGGTGCGCAAATATCGCTGAAATTTCTGATAAACTTTCTGTAAAAACTGGCTAGTTCGTGGAAACTTCAGACTTCAAACAAACTTTTCGGAGAAGGCTAGCTAACTATAGTTGTCACCTTTTCTGGGTCCATTTTTAATTCATTTTCTGTGATGACAAAGCCCATATACACTAGTTCTCGCTGAAAAAAAGTACACTTCTTTAGATTAATTAACAGCTTGTCCTGCTGCAACTTCCTCAACACACTCTGCAAATGTCTAAAATGTTCCTCTTTAGTCTTGCTAAAAATCAGAATGTCATCCAGGTAAACTATTACGAACTTAACTTTAAATTCTTTCAGCACTTCATTCATCAGGCGCATGAACGTGCTGGGAGCATTGCTCAAACCAAAGGGCATCACCAACCACTCATATAAGCCTTCATTCGTCTTGAAAGCAGTCTTCCATTCATCTCCTTCCCGAATCCGGATCTGGTGATATCCACTTTTCAAGTCAATCTTCGAAAAGCAAGCCGCTCCACTCAAAAAATCCATCATATCGTCCATCCTTGGTAAGGGAAACTTGTACGTAATAGTAATTTTGTTAATAGCCCTGGAATCCGTACACATTCTCCACTCTCCTCCTTTCTTTGGAGCCAAAACAGTTGGTACTGCACACGGGCTCATGCTCTCTCGAATCAAACCTTTGTCCAACAACTCCTGGACCTGTTTCCTGATTTCTTCATGGTCTTTAGGACTCATGCGGTAAGCTGCTTTATTTTGCAGGCTTGCTCCTGGTATAAAGTCAATACAGTGACTACTACCTCTCCTTGGTGGCAATTCATCTGGAAGATCATCTACCACAATGTCTCCAAAATCCTGTAGCAACCTCTGAACTTCTTCTAGCAAATCCGAAATCTGTGTATCAAGTACCTCTGCCTTTGGTCTCCTTATGACAGCAAAATTTATTTCGTTGTCCTCAATCTGTTTTATAAACTCTTTTCCGTCTAACAGCAGTGTTTTCACCCCACTAGCTTCTGCTGTATTTTCTTCCTTGATGGGTACAAGCGTATGTTTGATCCCATCTTTAACAAACTTATAGCAGTTGTTTTTTCCATCATGAACTGCACTTCTATCAAACTGCCAGGGTCGTCCCAACAGTAAGTGACAGACATCCATTGGCATGACATCGCAAAGGATCTTGTCCTTATACTTACCAATCTGAAACTCTACCTCACACTATTCCTCAACTAACAGTTGATGCCCTGTCTGCAACCACGACACTTTGTAGGGAGTAGGATGCTTTAGTTTCTTCAATCCTAGCTTTTCTACCATCTCTACAGCTACTAAATTGTCGGTACTCCCATTGTCAATGATCAATTTGCAACACTTACCTCGTGACTTGCAAACGGTGCGAAACAAAGCCTTTCGCTGATCCGGTTCTGCAACCTCTTTTGCTGGTTTTAACAGCACTTTATTTAACACCAAAGCTTCACCTGTCTCCGGTGTATTCTCCGCTTCTTGAGGTGTCTCCTCAACATCCTCCGGCTGAGCAACATAGGTTCCTCTCCCACCTGCTGGTTCACCTTCAGGACAGTCATATGACTTGTGTCCCAATTTGTGACAACGATAGCACTGGACAATTCCCCTGCCTCGACCAAACCCTCGCCCTCACTGAGCTGGTCGTCCTTCCCTGGTGCTGTTGTCCTTCTCTGTTGTGCCAGTAGATTTGGAATTGCTGCCCTCCTCATTTGAGCCTGTACCTCTACCTTTGCCATAAACCTTGCCTTTTCCCCTGCCAGATCCACCTCCTCTCTTGGCGTTCTGCTTCCTGTTAATTTTCTCCTCTGCCTTCAGTGCAAACTGATAGGCTTCATCCAACGTTTGAGGTGAGAGGATACCGATTTCATCCAAAATCTCCCCCCTCAAGCCATTCACAAATCTGGCTGTTTTTTCTGAGGTATCTTCCACATACCCTGCTCGTAAATTCAACTTATAAAATTCCTCTGTAAACTCCCTAACAGACATTCCTCTTTGCTTCAAATTTTGTACCTGTCTGTACAACATGATCTGGTAATCTTTTGGCAGGAACTTTTCTTTCAGTTTTGCCTCCATTATGGCCCACTTCTTTATAGGCTGTTTGTGTAGCCTCTTCCTCTCCGCCTGAACATTGTCCCACCACAAGGACGCATGTCCTTTCAGCTTGGTGGCGGCGAACTTCACTTGTTTGTCCTCACTGGTTTCCTCAAACTCAAAAAAATTATTTACTTCACTCATCCAATCTAATAACACATCTGCAGACAAACTCCCGTCATAAGTAGGTAACTCATGCCTTGGCTTATGACTGGACAGAAAAACTGATTTCAACAATCTAAGTTCCGGTGTCACCCCTTCAAACTCATCCTCTGGTTCAGCTACTTCTTCATCACTATCATCTGTTGGGTCTCTCCTTCCCCCAGCCTCCACCACTGCCAATCTTTCACGCAAAACTCAAACCTCCTCTCGAATTCCCTCATCTACTACCCTACGGACTACTCGTCCTCTTCCTCTTCCTCTTCCTTCAGCTTCCACTTGTCCCATTAGTTCTAACTCAAAATAACTAGCTCTGATACCACTTTTGATGGCCTCCCGCCGTTCCCGAAGTGACCTAAGGTGACAAGACTTGGCATCCTGAATGTATTAACTGTTGACTTTAATTTCTGGTACGTTCTCTCGGTATTTGTTTTAGGGTTTTTACTGGCCCCGTCGGTTAACACCCTCCACCTGCCGGTTCTCTCTTATACGGTCTCAGGCCTTTTGTCAACTGTTGTCCCACTCATTTGTCATTTGCACTTTTCACTGTGCCGAGTTATGTTCTGCTCTGTGGGAGCTCTGTTACCTCCACCGTTCTGGTCTCTGTGTTGATATTATGGGCATTCTCGGCCCTTTGATGCTCTCGAGGTAGTGTTTCAATGGGTTATGGAGGCGCTTCTTCTCTGCACAGGGTTTGTATTCTGGTTACGGGTTTGTTAGTTCGATTTTGCTGTTTGAATGTCGTCTCTGTTCATTTAACTTATTGAGTTTGCCTCATGACAGGGTTCCCTCCAGGCTAGCACTCTTCGACTCGACTGCCAAGGTAATTTCTCGTTCTGGTTAAACTTTCTTGCCCTTATTTCTCTGACCCTAACGCACTTGTTACGGGTCTTCAGGGTATGGTGGTCGTTCGTCTCCTCGACTCGGTCTTCTCAGCTACAGGTAAAGCTCTGCGCTTCAACCCTCACCTGTTGGTTGTTTTTTTTAACGTTTATTTATGCCTATAGATGTTCTAACCTGCTTTCATTTTGTTGCAGGTGGTTCGATACAGTCGATCTCTGGAGCTCGATGCATTCCACGGCTTTTAGCAGTCACTCGCATCCTCCAGTGCCTCCCTACGGGTAGGGTCCTTCCATTTTAGCTAGGCTGTATTTTTTTTAGGGGTTCTCAGACTTGTTTCCGTTCTGGACTGTCACTTGAGCAGTGAAATAGATAGGTTTTCCTTTGGTTCTGTGTAACCCTCTTGGGTCCTGTACGTTGGTCTTTCACTTGGGAGTCTTCGTATTGAGATACTGTTGTTCCATTGTCGAAACCCTGTTTCTGGAAATGGGTATTCGATAGATTTGAACCATCATCCTGTAAGTTGGTTTTTAATTGATTTTTCAAGATGGGTATTCGATTTATTCGAACCCTCGCCTATAATGTTGTTATTGGTTTAATATAAACCCTCACTCACATGGTTTCCGTTCGGTAATCCCTCGCCATGATGATTACTTGATTCTGTCTGGTTATGTTGCTCTCTTGCTCGAAAACTCGGTTTCGAGACTCTATTTCGAATGAAATTTTTGTTTCGAAGGCCGTGAACGCCTGGACTGTATTTTCTTTATTTATAATAATTGATGAAAAGTTACAAGTTGTTTGATTGCATTCAGACAGTTGTTTTGATCATAAATAGTTGGGGTTATATGGATTACCTGAAAGATTGTTTGCGTTCTCGAATTCTCATCCTCCTTTATCTGGGCGTGATATAGTTGACAACGCCTGCTCTCCTTGTGAATATTAGCTATCTCGTTATTCACGAATTCTCGTTCTCGGATGTAATATGTTTGGCAGCGCCTGCTTTTCTTATGAATATTTCCTGTCTTACCGTTCCAACGTAATTTGTTACACAGTGTTTATATATTGATGCATGAAAATCAGTTTACACAGTGGTGATTTAATAAAGAGTATAAAAATAAAGATTTATTCTGAAATGACTGTGACTTTCTTTCTCTGTCTGAGGAATCGTTTACAATGCTTAACTTTTTCCTTTTATTCCCCTGAGGCATAACTGTTCTCTGCCCAAGCAGAACTGCCCCAACAGAATTGGTAACTGTCCAGCAACTTATAACTCTTTCTAACTAACACATTTCATAAAAGACTCTAATTAACTATCAACCTACTTTCGGATGCTAATTCCTATTTTAAAAATAACAGTTCACAATTTTAATTGACCTGGTCCTAATGACCTTCTGAAAAATAAAACAAATAAATAAAGTAAAATAACTGACAAGTCTAACACCTGTCCAGCTATGCATGTATGATTATGTGTCCTTGTCTTTCCATGAGACCGTCAACCACTTTCTGTCTCCTCGGAACTGGATGCTCCTGCATCACTAACACATCAAAATAACTTTCATAAAAATAGAACTATGAATTTTTTAATCATTTTTCACACCTGCAAACCATCTATAACATCCTTATCCCTTCTATCTTCAATATGGTCCGACTCGATCCATGGACCACTCGGGAGAATTAATTTTAAAGGGTTCAATATGCTTAAACATCCCTATAAACAAAGAGTTATGTTCAACCATTCAATATTTACACCTGCATGATAAAATTAACGCACAAAAAATGGAGTCCAATTTCTTGAAAAACACATCAAAGAAAATTAAAAAAATAAATGTGGGAGATTGATGTGTCCAAATCAAATTTTAGCGTATTAATGGTCGAATTAGACTGAATTGCCGAATTTTTGAATTTTGCTTTATTCGGCCGAATTTGGTAACTATAATTTAAATTAATAATTTCTAAAAAAAATTCAAAATAAAATATTAATTGATTTCAGTTCACCAGTCATCTCAAATTTTTTTAATAGAATACTCCAAATTTATGCAAATTCAACATGGTGATATCAAACCTAACTTATTTGAAAAAAAAAAAGCTATTTTAATAGGTGAAATCAAAAACATATTTAAAATAACAAAAATACCCATAATTACAAAAAAAATAAGATTATTTAGCCAAATTAAACTCATGCCGAAATTTAACATTTAACACCACCATACTGATCAGCTGCAACAAAATCAACCCAAAAAAGACAATCTTCAATGAATTATGGCTGTATGTAAACATCAAATTTAACATAAACAAATTTTTATATGAAACAAACATTGACAAGGTAATTTTGCAAAGAAATCTAGACCATCTGTCGTGCAGTAACCACAAAATAAATGTGTTGCCCACTATATGGAATAATATTTGTGTTATTTATATCGTGCTTATTAAATAGTATTAGAAGACAATAAAGGCCGAAACAAATAAGCTTACATACGTTTCTTACTGTTCTTTTTTCTAATTATTTAATATGAATAATAAATATGGGTTAACATGGACCAAATCTTTACTACACACCGAACATAAAAAACAATTCATGTTTTGTAAATCATGAAATGTTATATTCCTTTGTGCACGGACACATGGAGTCCGCAGCCCGTAGCCGTCAATGGAATTACAAGGTTGGAATCTTCCACTTCTAGTGTTGAGTGTGAGTTCAGAGTGTGAGTTCACTATGCATAAGAAGTTGAATCTTTATGATCTAATTTTGGAATCATCTTCAATGAATATGGCAATATGTAAACATCAAACTTGAAATAAACAAATTTTTACATAAAACATGCATCGATAAGATAATTTTGTAAAGAAATCTAGAATAATTGTTTTAACCTCAAAATAAATAAATGTGCTGCTCACTATATGTAATAATATTTGTGTGATTGCTCATAAGGTTTTGGATTGATAATGAATGGGTATAATGTTAACCCACTCTTTGCAATAAGTTACTGGTTCAAATCCTCTAGGTACTTAAGTAGTATTAATTAGAAAAAAAACAATATTTATATAATTTATACCATGCTTATTAAATAGCATTAAAAAACAGTAAAACGCAAGACAAATAACCTTACACAAATTTTTCCCTATTTTTTTTCCAATTATTTTGTATGAATAATAAATATGGGTTAACATGGAGTAAATATCTACTACACAAAGCCTTGAGTGAAACGGGAATATAAAAAACAATTCATGATTTGCAAATCATGAAATGTTATATTCCTTTGCCTTTGTGCACGGACACATGCAGTCGTGAGGGTTAATGGAATTACAAGGTTGGAATCCTCCATTTCCAGTGTTGAGTGTGATTTTCACTATCCATGTGAAGCTAAACAAATTTTTGAAGTGAGCTACTATGCCCAGCCCTCTCCCTCAATATTCATGGTCTAATTGCCGAATCATCCTGAATGAATTATAGCTATATGTAAACATCAAATTTAACACAAACAAAATTTTATATGAAACATACATCGACAAGGTAATTTTGCAAAGAAATCTAGACCAACTGTCTAACAATGAAATAAATGTGTTTCCCACCATATCAAAGTTGGTCTAACAATGAAATAAATGTGTTTCCCACTATATCAAATAATATTTGTGTGATTTATACCATTCTTATTAAATAGTATTAGAAGACAAGTAAAGGCCAAAACAAATAAATGTGTTTCCCACTATATTGAATAATATTTGTGTGATTTATAGCATGTTTATTAAATAATATTAGAAAACAGGTAAAGGCCAAAATAAATAAGCTTACACCATATTTTTCCTTTTTTTCCTCTAATTCTTTTGTATAAATAATAAATATGGGTTAACATGGACCAAATCTCTACTATACAATCCCTAGAGTGAAACGGGATATAAAAAACAATTCATGATTTACAAATCATGAAATGTTATATTCCTTTAGGGAGCCCGCCGCGATCAATGGAATTACAAGGTTGAAGTCCTCCACTTCCAGTGTTGAGTTTGAGTTTTATTATGCAAATATCTCTTCATTAATATTCATTGTCTAATTGCCAAATGGAGGGCTTGGAATAGACCTTAGAGCAGGTTTCTCAATAAGCTTACTCTACAAGAAAACTATTGTTCCTCTCCACATCCCCTTATCACCACTTACCTGTACCATTCACTCATGCAGCTCACGATAAATGAATTTTAATTCTTGCGGCTATTATTACCATTTTCAACCAAAAGGGTTTCTCCAATGCATCTTGAAGGGAACTCTGAAAAAACACTAGGTAGAGAAAGCGAGGCTATGGAAGAATTTTCACCTTTCTTAGCAGATAGAAGCCAAGAGAAGAACTTCAAAATCGTTCTAGTAATCCTTCGAGCAATCATTCTAGTAATCCTTCAACAACTCCAACAACCCAACCTCTAAGAATTAAATGCATGCATACACGGACAAAGCCTTTTATTATAATAGATGGAATGGTCATGTATAATAAGTACAATAAATATCTAACTACAATTTGAATGCTCAAGATGGAGTGGCGGTGTTATTCTATTATTCCTCAAGGTTACAATGAGAGATGTAGTGGGAGAGTTATTCTACTATTCTTCCACATTACAATCAGAGATGGAGTGGATTAGTTATTATTAAGAGCATGAATGGTGAAATTGATGGACACTTAATTTTTGGAGTTATTATTTCAATTGGGGATTACTAGAAAGATTGCTGGAATGGTGAAATTCATGGAAACTTGTCCTTTGGAGTTATAGAAAAACCTGTTTTCTGGAGTTATTATTAACAACACAAAAGGGTGAAATTGATGTACAATTTAATGAAACTATCAACAATTGTTATTTTGAATTGGATAGGTCACCAATGGTTTGAAACAGATGATCATCTTATTCAGAGATAATTAAATCCAAAAAAGAAAACATATACTATAATCTCATATTTAAATTTTAAATTGGTAAAAAAATATTTCATCACTATGACTATGACTATCATTATCCCTCTTATCACTCAAAATTTTTGAATAATTAATAATATACTGACTATCCCTTCTATCACTAGATTTTTTTATATAATTAAAAAGCTACACACTATTAACTTGAACTTTTGTTTTCTTTTAATCTTACCCTAAATAAAAATCCCTTATCATTTTTATTAATATATTAGTTCATCCATAAACTCAAAAATTAATTAAAAAAAATAATTTGTCCTTCTTTTAAATTAAATTTTCTAATAACTTAAAAACTTCATAATCATTAAATTATTATATATTGACATCTCATTATATATCAATATCCACATATGCATATTCAACACATTTCTTCATTATTTTATTCCAATATCTACATATTCACAATATTTCATTCTCAATATCTATTATATTTGAAGCAATTTTATAATTACATAATTTATATGCTCCAAATCTAGATATTATTTTCACAAGAACGAAAGTTAATTAAATCGTGAATTTAGTAATGAAGATTTTGGACTATTTGTATATAGTATAAAGTGATTATATTTATTGGAAAATAATGTAATAGAATATTTAATTAAATGGTGAAATTGATGGACAGATGTTTTTTCGAGTCATTATTAACAACACGAAAGGGTGAAATTGATGTACAATTTAATGAAACTACAGACAATTGTTATTTCGAATTGGACAGGTCACCAATGGTTTGAAACAAATGATCATCTTATTCAGAGATAATTAAATCCAAAAAAAAAATATACTATAATTTCATATCTAAATTTTCAACTGGTAAAAAAATCTTTCATCACTATGACTATGAGTATCATTATCACTATCCCTCTTATCACTCAAAATTTTTAAATAAATTAATAACATACAAACTATCCCTCTTATCACTAAATTTTTTTAAATAATTAAAATTATATGCATTATTAACTTTAACTTTTGTTTTATTTTAATCTTATCCTAAATAAAAATCCATTATCGTTTTTTATTAATATATTAGTTCATCCATAATCCCAAAAGTTAATTTAAAAAATTAATTTGTCCTTCCTTTAAATTATATTTTCTAACAACTTAGAAACTTCATAATCATTAGATTATTATATATTGAAATCTCATTATATATCAATTTCTACATATGCATATTCAACACATTTGATCATTATTTTATTCCAATATCTACATATTCACAATATTTCATTATCAATATCTATTATATTTGAAGTAATTTTATAATTACATAATTTATATGCTCCAAATCTACAAATTACTTTCACAAGTTTGAAATTTAATTAAATGGTGAATTTAGTAATTAGGGATAAGCTCTTTAAATTTCTTTAAATGTTAATATTTTCCTTACTAAACATTATATATAAAGTAAATTATGGAATAATAGTGAAATTTAACTATGTGTAAATATATGCAATTTTATGAAATCTTTTGATATGGATAAAGAAATAATTCTTCTACAATAAATACAAAGATATACAATAAGATATGCTCTTGTAATAGTACGTACAATGAAAAATATAAATCAAGAGAACAGAAATTATTAAATATAAATTCAAATGAGGAGATTCATAAAATGAGTGAATGCCAAAAAACTTATGCATACTCAAAATAATCCTTCTTAAAAAGAAGACAAATTAATTGGCATTGTAAATTTTCATCCTAAAAGAATGTGAATATAGTTACATTCACAAAGTTTATTGCTCGGGAAAAAAATAAGGATTAAATGATAACATATGTTTTCTAGCTTAACAAGAAAAAGATTAAGGAAAATTTCCCCTTTCTAACAAAATGTGTAATAGGCTATTTTACAGGAAAATTTAAAGAAGTGTTAGACATTTTGTTAAGATAAAATTCCCTTTACCTACCTAAGTTAGTTTTTAACTTACCGACACCTATTATTAAAATTGGACACAAGTTACAAATTGTCACGCCCCCAATTCTTTTTTCCTTTAATTGGTTGGGTGTGGCACCGCCTAAGTAACCAACTTTCCTCATTATTATGTTACTTTACGAACTATGCCTTCATTCATTCATATTAACCATGAAATACATTATAATGTGCGGAAACCATCATAATAACATGATAAACGACAACATAAACACCAGCAATATGCAAGAGAAGAACTTTTATTATATATGAGAGAATAGTACAATGGTCGGGAGCGTCGCTCCACCGGCGTTCATAACCGAGGTTGGGCGCCCACCCATGCAAGAGCGCACGACGGTCACACCACAACACTTCACCAAATACAACTTTTCCCGAACGGGCGGGCGCACCCGTGAACACCCACACGAACCACAAACAATGTATCAACCTTGGCGTTCGGGCGATTTACCCGCGCCCTCGCCCTGAACGATCATCGGGCAGGCGGTTCACCAGCGCTCTCACTCCGTGTGCGCTCACGCGATGGTTGGGCGGTTCACCCGTGCCCTCACCCCGTGTGCGTCTACCCGACGCTCGGGCGGTTCCCCTGCGCCCTCACCCCGTGTCCGTCTACCTGGCGCGCGGGAAGTTCACCCGTGCCCTCAACCGACTCTGCCTTCACCCGATTCCGTGTGCCTCTGCCCGACGAGCAGTCGCATCACCTATGCGTCTACTACGGCTACCCAAGTGCGCACTCTACTTCTGCGATGGAGACTTTGCGATGCGATGTGCTCTCCAAAAAGCACTCCTCCATATGCTTATACCCTTCGTGCGTGTGACCTTCTTCTTGGCCGACCCACCAAAACGCCTTCACCCACTTGCACGCCAACGCCCTCGCCCAATGTGTGAAAACCCCTCCATGAGTTGGCTCGCCCATCGCTCCTTCGCGTCCTGGCTTGCCTATAAGCGATGGTTCATGACTTAGTCATTTTCGCAAGTGTGGAGGTGCGCGCCCAACTCCATAACCGCAGGCGTTACATCCTCCCCCACTGGAAATCATTGTCGCCCTCGAAAATCCCAACTGCCTCAGTATCCTCCATTCATACCTCACAATCTTCCTCTTCCATCTCCAAAGTGAGTCCTTTGATTCCCAACTCTCCTCCTTTGGTGCATTCTTCCATCGGACAAGGTACTCCCGTTTCTGGTGGCAACCAATCCCTGTAGTTTTGAAGTCCAAAATCTTCTCCAACTCCAAGCCTGGTTTATCCACTATCCTAGCTGGTCCTCTCAGTGGTTCAGCTCTCTCTGGATGATCAGAGTCAAGTCTGCATCTCTTAAACTGACTAATGTGAAAAATTGGATGCTTCATGTGCATATGGTGCGGAAGCTCTAGCTCATAAGCAACTTCCCCCACTCGTTTCTTCACCTAAAATGGTCCCTCATACTTCCATGTCAGTTTGCTTGCAGTCCCCTTGGCTGGCTGAAACTACTCCTCGGTAATCCTGAGAAACACCATATCTCCCACACTAAAGTGTACATCCCATCTTCCCCTATCAGCATACTTCTTCATCCACCTTGCAACATCGTGCAAGCACATCCATGCCAACTCCAAGGTCTCCTCCCAAGCGTTCATGAACTTCCTCTCATGAGGACTCCTCAAAAAACCTCCTGTCACAACGGTGTGCGGTGCAACCGGCATCTGTCCATTCACCAACTCAAATGGACTGTACCCTGTCGCAGAACTCTTTTGAACATTGTAGCTAAATTGCGCAATATCCAAGGGTTCAGGAAAATTCTTTTGATCATCCATCACATAATGTTGCAAGTAGTTGTCCAGCAATGCGTTGATCCTCTCGGTCTGCCCATCTGTCTGGGGATGGTAGCTCGAACTCATCAACAAGTCTGTCCCAACTAACTTGAACAATGTGGTCCAAAATCTCCCTGTAAAACGCGGATCTCTATCTGACACAATTCTCAATGGCATCCCCCAATACTTCACTATGTTCTTAAAGAACAACTCCGCAATCCGCTCGGCTCCACAAGGTATCTTTGTAGGAACAAAGACAGCATACTTGGAAAAACCATCAACCACGACCATAATCCCATTATACCCCTGCACCTGTCGTAACTGAGTGATGAAGTCCATCGAGACACTCATCTATGGCCTCTCTGGAATCGGTAAAGGCTGCAATAGTCCTCCTTGCCTCTGAGTATCCGATTTGTCCTACTGACAAATGATGCACGTATGTACATACTCCTCCACATCCTCCCGCATCTTCTCCCAAAAGAACCCCCTCTCCAACAATGCCAAAGAACAACACTGCCCTAGGTGGCCACCCCACGGAGAATCGTGGCACTCCTTCAAAAGGTGCCTCCTGAGACCAGATGACTTTGGAACATAGAGTCAGTTTCCAAAGAACAAGTAACTGTCCCGTAGAATGAACTTCCATGTCTTCCCTTCCTTTATCTGCTTCACTATATTCTGCGCCAAAGTATCAGTTTCAATACTTTCCTTGAGTTTGTTTTGCATCTCTTTTGACATCTAAACTCGACTTCTACTCCTTGTTGCCCAGTCTTCACCCTCCAATGTTGCAAGTTGTCCCTTCCTGCTAAGGGCATCTGCTAGCACATTGTATCTACCCGGTCTATACTTAATAGACATGTCGAACTCTGCCAAGAAGTCCTGCCAACGAGCTTGCTTCACAGAAAGATTCGATTGTGATACAAAATTACTTGATGCAACATTGTCAGTCTTGACAACAAACGAGTTCCCAATGAGGTAATGCCTCCACACATGAAGACAGTGGATGATCGCAGTCATCTCCTTCTCATGAACCGGATACCTCCGTTCTCTATATTGCAACTTCTGACTCTCTTATGCCACCGGATGCCAATCCTGCATAAGAACCCCTCCTATGGCAAAATCTGAAGCATCAATGTGTACCTCAAATAGTCTCCCGAAGTCAGGCAACTTCAGTATCAGCGTTGTAGCCATCCTCCTCTTCAAGTCATCAAATGCCTTTTGACATTTATCCATCCAACACCACCTCTTGTCTTTCTTCAATAAGTCTGTCAGTGCCGATGTCACCTTGGAGTACCCTTCTACAAACTTTCGTTGGTAGTTGGTCATGCCCAAGAACACCCTCATCTCATGGACATTCTTTGGTTCAACCCAGTCCTCAATCTACTTTACTCTGCTTGGCTCCATCTGTATGTACCCCTGACCAACAATATGCCCAAGGAACAAAATCTCGGTCTGAGCGAACACACACATAACTTCTTCAAGAACAACTAATTTGCCCTCAGTGCCTCAAACACCATCACCAAGTGCTTCTTATGATCCTCCATGTTGTCACTGTACACCACTATATCGTCCAAGTACACTACTATGAATGAATCCAAGTATGGTCGTAGAAAATCATTCATCAAAGTGCAAAATGTAGCAGGAGAATTGCACAACCCGAATGGCATAACAAGGAATTGAAAGCTACCATACCTTGTTACTATCGCGGTCTTCTTCTCATCTCCTTCAGCTATCCGCACCTGATAATACCCATGCCTCAAGTCCAGCTTGGAAAACACTCGGGCTTTCGCAAGCTTGTCAAAGCAATCAGCAGCCAATGGCAAAGGATACCTATTTCTCACCGTCTTCTTGTTCAATGGACTGTAGTCACAGCACATCCGTAGCTCATTGGAATCCTTCTTTCGCTGGAACAATACCGGAGCTCCATAAGGGGACCTTGAAGGTCTAATGAAACTTGCATTAGCTAACTCCTTTAGCTGTCGTTTCAATTCCTCCAACTCAGGCCCTGATAAATGATAAGGTGCTCTTGTCAAGGTTTGCTTCCCTGGTTCAAGCTCAATGCTATGGTCCCTCCTTTGCCTATGAGTGGGCAAAGTCCAAGTTTGTGTCTATCCAACCAGCACCACCTCATCACAGAAGGGGAAAACAATAGCCCTGTTTCCCTTCAAGAAATCCTGTCCAAGTATCACATCAAAGTCATTCATCTCCGTCACCGTGAGTCCAGCTGACCCGTCCAGTCTTTTATTTGCACTAGCACTTCGTGTGCCAAACCCACCACCTTAGCTCTAGAGTTCACTGCCTTGACCTCCATGTTCAATGGGATGATCATTAGTCTGAACTATCTTTCCAACCGTGTCATCATAGAGTTATGAGTGGCCCCTGTGTCCATAAGAGCTTGAATGGTCTAGCCACGGACCATCAAGTCCACGAAACGCAGACTGTTCATCCATGATTTCTCCATAACCTGTCCTTGCATACATACTCGTTCACTTCATTCATCATTCAGCAACGGCTTCACCATCTGTGAACCTGCTCTGATACCACCTGTCACACCCCCAATTCTTTTTTCCTTTAATTCGCTGGGTGCGGCACCGCTTAAGTAACCAACTTTCCTCATTATTATGTTACTTTACGAACTACGCCTTCATTCATTCATATTAACCATGAAATACATTATAATGTGCGGAGACCATCATAATAACATGATAAATGACAACATAAAAACCATCAATATGCAAGAGAAGAACTTATTTGATTATATATGAGAGAATAATACAATGGTCGGGAGCGTCGCTCCACCAGCGTTCATAACCGAGGTTGGGCGCCCTCTCATGCAAGCGTGCACGACGGTCACACCACAACACTTCACCAAATACAACTTTTCCCGAACGGGCGGGTGCGCCTGTGCACACCCACACAAACCACAAACAATGTATCAACCTTGGCGTTCGGGCGATTCACCCGCGCCCTCGCCCTGAATGATCACCGGGCGGGCGATTCACCCGCGCCCTCACTCTGTGTGTGCTCACCCAATGGTCGAGCGGTTCACCCACGCCCTCACCCCGTGTGCTTCTACCCGACGAGTGGGCAGTTCACCTGTGCCCTCAACCGATTCTGCCTTCACCCGATTCCGTGTGCCTCTGCCCGACGGGCGAGCGCATCACCTATGCGTCCGCTGCGGCTACCCAAGTGCACACTCTACTATTGCGATGAAGACTTTGTGATGTGATGATGCTCTCCAACAAGCACTCCTCCATATTCTTATAACCTTCGTGCGTGTGACTTTCTTCTTGGCCGACCCACCAAAACGCCTTCGCCCACTTGCATGCCAGCACCCTCGCCCGATGTGCGACACCCCATCCTTGAGTCAGCTCGCCCATCGCTCCTCCACGTCATGGCTTACCTATAAGCAATGGTTCATGACTTAGTCATTTTCACAAGTGTGGAGGCGCGCGCCCAGCTCCATAACCGCAGTCATTACACGAATGGTTTGAAACAAATGATCATCTTATTCCAAAATACACCTTTCGACTACTATACCAAGTGTATGTGTAAGATGTGTGTTACATTTTGTAGTCTTCCCATTATGGTTAATCATGATAGGTGTTAATTAACAAATGGCATGGTAAATTTTTAATGGAGCTTCGTTAAAAGAAAATTTAAACAAGCTTTAATCATGAGATTTAGATATGTAGGGAAGTTAGTGGTGTGAATTCAACCCATTGATATTGTGGCAACGCTGAGAATATTCTGGCATCTTCAAATTCAAATCGTCCGATCAATTTTTTTAATTAGTAAAATCATTAATGTGCCCAACCCCAATAGGAGGATGCCTATTAGTGTAATTACTATCACCATTATAATTACTACAACTTCTTGTCAATGGCAGCTACCATGCCTACTCATCAATGGGGATATGGGACTCTCCTTATGACCTCCCTGAAAATTGATAAGTTTAATTTACCACGCCTCTGGCCAAGTTGGTAGCTACCATGCCTACTCATCAATGGGGATATGTGACTCTCCTTATGACCTCCCTGAAAATCGATAAGTTTAATTTACTGCGCCTCTGGCCAAGTTACTTATTTACAATGGAACCCAAATTTTTGCTCCAATCTCGAATTACACAAGGAGTTTCCAATCACCGCATTAGCATCCAGTGTAGAGAAACATACTAAAAACTATATATGGAATGTGTTAAGAAACCAAGAAAAAGGATCTAGATATCAACATTGACGATTTGAGAGCTAGCTGGTGTGAGTGGGGAATCTCTTGAAAAATCTTGGTTCTCACCTTGGTGTGAGCGACTTATCCATGCAGAGAGAGATTAGACCGAGCATCGACGATCTCCTAGGAACACCTTGTGTTCATTTCTTTTTTAGTCGAGTGCATTTATTTTTTCTAGCATTGTCATGACCAAGGTGTATCAATTTGGTCTCACTAGTCGTGCTAGAAAACTATTGATCCAATATCGTGACCATCTGTTAACAGAGTCAAATTTTCCCTATCTTCAACTGGACACCACGCCACTATTCACTAGCGAATTAACCAACATATTTAGATATTACTTCTTTCCAAGGCTACCATATTACTTACTCTCTTTTCATAACTACAAATGGGCTTGCATAGAGAGTAGAAACACTTATAGTGAGGAACATATAGCTAGCCATATATGGAGGGGAAAGAGTCGACGGTCCAATATGGGAGGAAAAGAGGAAACAAAGCGAAATAAAGCTTTTACAAAAACAGCTAACATGTATTATTCATGCTGTCACGCGGAATGAGTTATACTTGCGGACAAATCTAACCTTCCTAGGAGTCTAAGACTCTCTAATGACAAACAAACCAAATAAGAGCTATCCTTCTCTAGATACACATCATTTTACAAGAAATCAAATGTTCTCGATCTTACCTTAGGTCCAATGCTTGTTGTAGTAGTCCAGTCTTTTTGATCCGGATGAGCTCCTCCTTCACCTTCAGACCTGCGTTCACTAACAAGGCAAACAATTACATAGCATCTGAATATTCATTATAAAACAAAATATATCTATCATACTGACCAAGGAATGCATGAAATAATTCATTAACAAATCATTGAGAAGAATGGACTTATTTGTATTAAATAATCAAAGGAACCATTACAACCTGAGCCTTGGTGTTGTGCAAGCTCCTCCCAGGGTCCAGCAAGTGATTTCCCCTACTTTGACAAGCTCACCCACTCCCACTATGGCAACAAGGAAGGATAGTGATCTCTCCTCACAAGTCAACAAATGGAAGTCCTAATTCCAGCAGCATTTACCCTATAGAATGTTCAGCTTTCAACCTCCCCTCCTTTGGCCCAATGCCTGTATTTATAGTATTCTAGAAGAGGTTATTCAGTTCCAACATCAATGGGATACTCCCTCTTTTGGATGGGGTAGCTCCTCTCTTGATGGGATAAGCTCCTCTATCATAGGGGTGCATGAACCATCTGGAGGCGCTCAATACTCGTCAAGAACTCTTCTAGAAGGCTCTAGAAGTGACCACAAGTAACTTTTTAAAGATGAAACTTGCGCCTTTTGACCTTTACAGGGGTACGCACCCTAGCTTTAGTATAGAGAGCGTATTACTACGCAGGTCTAATGTATATGGAGTGCGTACACGCAGGAAAGGTAGAGAGAACCTGCGTACCCAGAGATAAACATGTTTTTAAGTGACTTTCTCTCTCTTTGAGGTTTTGACATGAAGAGCAGAGGTATGGGGCTTGACAAAGAGGACAATGTGGCTATTGATGAGGCCACATACTGCAGATAGTCAGGGTGACAAAATTCAGTGTAACAAGAGGCAACGCCGGTTAGTACTCGAAGTAAAAATCAACTCGATCCTCCTCAACCTACTCCTA
The DNA here is from genome assembly GCA_000404065.3 of Pinus taeda. Taxonomy (NCBI): domain Eukaryota; kingdom Viridiplantae; phylum Streptophyta; class Pinopsida; order Pinales; family Pinaceae; genus Pinus; species Pinus taeda. The sequence continues at coordinate 50,715 of APFE030359051.1, forward strand.
AGCCAAAGAGCACAAGCTCAATGCCTTAGGATAAAGTCACAGCCAAGACAACGACACCCAAAGTGACTCAAACAAGCCCAGTCCAAACAAATTCACCAAATCCATCTAAAACATTGATTGTTTCGGATGAAATGGAGTATAATATCATAGAAGACATAAAGAAGACTAGGGCTAACATCACTTTTTATGAATTGAGCAAGTTAGAACATCAGCAAAAGGTACTTTTGAAAGAGTTACATGCAAACTTCTCATGAGATGGGAAGACCTCCAACTAATGTGATTAATAAAGTTGATCCAAATGATATCGCTTTAATTGGAGGAAGGTGAAGATCTCATACTCCCCCATTCTTCTTACTTATGAAGTTTTCAACAAAACTTTGCATAATTGTTTAGTAGATTCAGGAGCTTCATCTAATATCTTACCTAAATCAATATGTGCAAAGTTGAACGTTCAACCTCAAAAATCTGTTGTACGCATAATTCAGCTGGATCGGTCGCAAGTTGAAGTGATCGGTGAACTAAATCAGGTTACCATAAGGCTGTCATCTAATCCAAAGGTATGTGAAGTTATTGACATTTTAGTTGCAGATATTCCAGAATTTTATGGCTTAATTCTTAGCAGAGATTGGTCTGAAAATCTTCATGGATACTTTACAACTGACTGGTCGCACATGTGGCTCCCTTACAATGGTAAACCAATTCAAATAAAGGTTGAGCGAGAAAGACATCAAAAATACATAGTAATAGAATTGGAAGGAGAAAATGAACCTGTAGCATATATCAACAATATAATGGGCAACTATTCTATTGATTCTTTCTTAGGAAATTTTAATGCTCATACTTCACCTTACATAGAACATTTTGTTTTATCTCAAGTAGAAAATTTTTCTCAAACATATTGTTCTAAATGTATTAATTTTATAGATACTTCTGCAAATAAATCTTTATTTTGGAAGTTATTTTTTGACGGTTCTAAGTCTAACGAAGCAGCAGAAGAAGGATGCATACTAATCAGTCTAGAGGGAAACAAAACTATGCTAACTTGTAGACTCGAGTTAGATTGCACCAATAATACTGAAAAATACGAGGCTTTAGTCCAAGGATTATACAAAGCAATCGGATTAGACATCCAATATCTACAAGTCTTCAGAGATTCTACAATTGTTATCAGATAGGTACACAATACTATACATTGTCTATAAAGTCATTTAAAGCATTACCAATCTTTAGTACAAGATCTGACTGAACATTTTATAGCATTCAATATTTCATCAATTCATAGACTCTAGAATGCTAGTGCCAACCTCTTGGCAAACGTAGCTTCCAAGCTCATTCCCTCAGAAGACTATAGCCCTAATAGATTTTCAATCAAATTAATCTTTACACCCTCGATTCTTGATAACATTACCAATTGGAGAATTTTCAATGATGACCTTGATATTGTAAGCTTCCTCACATCAGAGGGATCTTAAACTAATCAGATAATTGATGAGGACCAACATGACAAACAATTGCAACAAGATAGCACTAATAATGCTATGCCAAAGTCAGTAGTCAAATTGGAAGACCTATATGATTTGAAAGATCAATTCAAAAGATCTACCAATTCAAAACTTCAAAGTTCAAATCTGAACTATGAATTAGTAAATCTAGGATCTGATACCAAGCCGTAGAATATCAACCTAGGTCTTGGCCTAGCTCCTAAAGAAAAATTAGAGTATGTTCATCTCTTGAAATAATGCAAAAGTGTCTTTGCCTGGAACTATGACGAACTTAATACTTACGCCACTTCTATCATTCAGCATGCCATCCCAATGATAAACAATGAAAAACCTGTCCAACAGAAGTTGAGAAAGATTCATCCTAATCTAGAAAACCAGATCAAATATGAGCTCAATAAATTATTGAAAGCCAAAATCATTTTTCCCATTCAACATTCTAAATGGGTTTCCAATATGGTTCCCATAAGAAAGAAGAACGAAGACATTAGAATTTGCACTCACTTTCAAAATCTTAACAAAGCTTGCAAAAAGGATCATTTTCCTTTGCCTCCCATGGAGCAAATATTACAGGCAATTGCAGGATCAGAATTAATGTTCTTTTTGGATGGTTTCTCCAGCTATAACCAAGTTTTGGTCCATCTCGACGATCAATTAAAGACCACGTTTAGAACCAAATGGGGTACTTATGCATATCAAAATATGCCTTTTTGTCTGATCAACGTTGGCGCCACATTTTGAAGGGCCATGGACATTGCATTTAAGGGACTAGTAAATAAATATGTAGTAATATACTTGGATGATATAACTGTATATTCCAAAAAACAAGGAAATCATCTCAGAGACTTAAAATATATCTTCCAACGTTGCCAAAGGTATGGAATTTCACTTAACCCAAAAAAGTCCTTTTTTGCATTAAGTGAAGGAAAACTTCTTGGATTTATAGTGTCAAAATCTGGAATCCATATTGATCTCGACAAAATCAAGGAGATTTCCGGAATAACCTTGCCGCACAACTAGAAAGCTATGCAATCCTTCCTTGGCCAGATTAATTTTGTTAAGATATTTGTTCCAGATTTTTCAAGGATCATATCTCCCTTACAAGAAATGATTAAAAATAAATCAATATTCAAATGGGGCTAAGACGAATATGAAGCATTCAATCTAATTAAACATGCGGCTGTTAGCACCCCATCTTTAGCAACTCCAAATTTTTCTGATCCTTTCATTTTATATACATTTGTCTCTGACTGATCATACGCTGCGATACTCACTCTAGCAAATCAAGATAGGGAAGAAGCCCCAATTGCCTTTTTTAGTTCAAATCTACAAGGGGGTGAATTAAATTATTCAGACGTCAAGAATCAAGCTTATGCTGTTTTCAAAGCGATTAAATATTTCAGACCCTTTCTGCTTAAAACCCATACAAAAATCATAGTAACGTTTCCATCAGTAAGAAATCTCTTGGTACAGAAAGACGTGGGTGAGAAAAGAGCCAATTGGGTTATTGCCTTACAAGAATACGCCGTTGAAATTAAACCAACAAGTATTGTAAAAGGTCAAGGCTTTCGCAAAATGCTAGCTGGAGCATCACTTATTTCCGAAATACCATTTGTAAAAATACAAATGTATGAGGTAAGCCTAAACGATGTTGAATCCTTATACGTTGATACCATATTTTATCTAAAGAATGGATATACTCCTTCAAACCTCGATTATACAAATAAAAGAGCCCTAAGGTTGAAGGCTAAAGAATTATCAGCTCCTAAACGATGTACTTTTAAGGATGAATTATGATTCTTTTCTCCTTAGATGTCTTGAGAAGTCTGAAGCTGAAAAGGTGTTGCAGGAACTCCACGATGGACCAGCAGGTGGACATTATGCTGGGGATGCTACAACACATAAAATCCTGCACGTAGGCTATTGCTGGCCTACACTATTCAAAGACGCACACAACTACGTAAGGAAATGTCAAGTTTGTGAAACTATTGCTGGGAGACAAAAGAAACCATCGTTTCCTTTGCAACCAGTCAACTTTGAGCAGCCTTTTGATCAATGGGGATTGGATATAATAGGTGATATCGTTCCTCATTCTTCTAAACAACATAGGTATATCCTTACAGCTACATATTATTTTACTAAATGGGTAGAAGCAATTCCTCTCAAAACAGCTAATGCCGAACACATCATTGATTTCATAGATCATTTCATAATCACCAGGTTTGGTTTACCATCTTCTTTAATATTTGATAATGCATCATATTTTTCTGGCAATGCTATGATTGAATTTGCACTCAAAAGAGGTTTTAAGCTAAAATACTCTGCCAATTATTATCCACAGGGGAATGGTTTAGCTGAATCAACGAATAAAAACTTAATTAGAATAATTAAGTGAACCATTGATTAGACTCATAAGAATTGACACAAATATTTAATATATGCTCTATGGGAAGACCGAATAACGTAGAAAGCCTCCATTGGCGCTTCTCCCTTTAATTTAGTTTATGGGAAAGAAGTGGTCCTTCCAACTCATCTAGCGATTCCCTCTTTGGACTTAGTTCAATATGTTGATGAAACACCGACCTCTTCCTTACAACTAAGGCAGCTGCAAATCCTTAAGCTAGAAGAGCAATGAGAACAGGCTAAAATAACTTATGCTCATCACCAAGCATTAGTAAAAGCTTCTTTTGATTCAAACATGATATCGAGAAAGGTCTTTAAGATTGGAGATTTAGTCTTAAAATGGGATAAGGCTCATGAGGAAAAGGGAAAACATACTAAATTTCAACGAATATGGCTTGGCCCTTTCCAAATTGCATAAATCATAGGTCCATCTACTTTTATATGATAGGATTTAATAGGAAAAATAGAGTCTTTACCTGTTAACGGGCCAATCCTCAAAAAATACTTTCCATAGGAGATCATTCTTCTATTTTTGTAGATTAGTTTTTCCTTTATTTTCATAATAAAACTAGTTGTAAATGGTTACATTTGAAATTCACGAAAAAGACAAGTATTTCTTTTAGATTTTGCTTTTTCGCTTGTATAAATAGAATTGTTTTAGAAAATTGGTCATTATTATTGAAAGATGTAGTCAAAGGCTATAAGCCTGAAAATGATACTAGTTTCAACCTTGTAAATTTTGATAGAAAGCGACCTTTAGTGGGAATTTGTTTTATATTAGTCAAATGAAAAATATCAATAACAAAACGGAGATTCTCTATAGAAACGCTCTTTCCAAAAACTCTACCATTGTCGTCTAGAGCTATTCTTAAGGAAACAATGACTTCCTCCCCACCTAGGGAATTACAAGCTTCAAGGAATAATCCAGCGATACACTTTAACTTAAAGAATAAGAGGTCTCATCACGAGCTGAATTATCATGATCATAGATATTATAGATTGCTAACTTTGCCAAAACTGCATATCATAACAAGGCAATGACTCGAGATTGTTACAATCAAAAGACAAGGGGTCTCATCATGAGTCATCTCGTTCAACAAAGTTATAAATCAAGTGAGTGGCACTGTCATAATTTGGCTACCAAACCAAGGAATTGTTCTTTAAGGATTAAAAGAAAAATAAAAGAAATAAGTGTGGATATGGATTTCCCTTTGAAAATTGTATATTTCTCCAAGTAGGATACAAGATCATTGCTGGGTAACAAGTAACCCTATCGAGGCTATAAACGCCTGCTAGCAGCAGAGGCTCTACCGACGACAAATGAACATATTTAAAACTGATTTACAAAGAAACCTTTGTTTTTATCTTTATAAACCAAGTAGTGAGGGATGTAGATATAATGACTAGATCTAGGAAGTAAATAACCAAAGTTAGCATAGAAGAAACAAACTATCATAGACAACTAAAAGCATGATGTACTTTATCTTTCTATAATAAAGTTTGATTTTCTAGAAAAGATTTATGTTTTGGAAGTTTAGAAAATTCAAAAGAAAAGTAGAGATAACTGGTTCTTCCAAGTGAATCGCCAATTGTTGTGGCCAACAACAACCCCCCTTCTTATATAGTTTTATCACTAATACTAAATAAGTGGGGACCCTTATTCAAAAAATTAAAAAATTAATTAATGCTTGTATTTCCTTTTCGAATAAAACTTACTATCATAAACTTAGGAGAATACCCGAAAAATTTAAAAAGACTTAAGTTTTATTATAAAGTTAAAAAACCACTCAATAAAAAGCATCACATCGCAAAAAGGTAATGGATGCCTTCCTACCAGCAGAATCCTAAGGTTGCAAAATCACGATGCGAAAATCACACATCAAAAAACCCTCATTGCATCACATACCTCGAATATCACTTAAGCTGAAATGCCTCAAATCGCTGATATGCGATGGCGCATCTTGCAAATCACATTTCACAGAAAACACGTTATAACGGATAATTGCCACACGCAACGGATTAGCGATATTGCGATCTACGATATTGTGATCTGCGATATTGTGAAGCAAATCACAAAATTGCCTTATCGCAAACCTACATGGCTCGTTGTTCGAAAAGGCTTTTTCCATAAACCGATGCCCAGTTATGCGTGTTAATGTTAATTAATGAGTTAGTTTGCAATCATTAATGAAATATGGTTTTGATCTGATTGAAGAGCTATTTCATGTAAGGTGATATATTTTATATGTTTTCGACATTTAAAGCTTTCCCGTCACCTTTTTATTATCATTACTCTTACCTCATTTGTAAACTGCAAGAGCGAAGAGCAGAGAAGTATGCATAGCAGTGTTCAAGATATTATGGGAAAGAAGGGTAAAGCTCTGAGTTCTGAAGATAAAGAAATGACGCCCTTGTACACAAACATCAATTGTATCAAAGATGTGAGTGTTACTACTTGGGAAGGCATGTACAGTCTACTCGAGGAAGAAAATCCTAGAATAATGGAGGTTACAACTACTGTAGGCTCACGCGGGTCTTTTGTGGCGTCAATTACAGAACTAGCTTGTTCATTCTTGCACCGGATAGTGGCGAGGCCTAAAAATCTTCCATGTATGGATATAGTCAAATGGGAACTCGATAATGTTGATATCACGAATAGAGAATTTAAAGGTTAGAACCAAGAACTCACAGACTCATTATTTTCACAAAATTTAAGCTTTATATCCTCTAACAAAAATCATGCAAGAAGCAAAAATCGCACCAAGGAAGCCTGGATCGAGAAACGAAGGCAGTTTCCGATGCTAGGCAAAACCCCTCGAGATGGAAAGCCTCTAATTGCTCAGTCACCTGTAAGCCCGGAAATTTGTAGGAAAAAGTGTTAAAGACGAAAAAAAAAACTTGAACTCTAAAACCAATCTTATTTATCAAGGATATCGTCAAATGGTATGTAAATATTTACCAAATGTACAACATCTACAAACAAGCTGGAGACGGAAGGCTCAAGAAAAAACAGAGTCCATCAAAAGATTAACCAAGTTGAATTGGGATTCTTACTGGAGTACTTGGTAAAACCACATAGCTAGTGCATGACTCTCAAATGTATCATTAATTCTACCAAGAAGATGGCGCCAACACTTGTCGATTTCGTTTTCGCAGGACAACTAAAGTCCGAAGTCCGCCAACCAGCTCTCCTTAAGGAAATGCTGAATGCTTGCGACTACAAGGAACAAATACATAGATAGTTAGTTGTCAATTTTAGTTTTAAATTCAGTTTTAGTTTTAATTTTGCTTTATTTTTTCCTGGAATGAGGACAATCATTTAAACTGCATCCTACATTTTTGTAATAAATTATTTTTAGATTTAGCTAGTAGTATTTAAACCCTTCTCATGCATTTCGAGAAGGGTCCTGAAATTTGTCAAAAACTTGTCCTGAGAACTTGCACTTTTGCACCCTCCGAGGAGGTTTTGATGAATGAATGGAACACGATTTATTGATATCTGCGTTTAATATCTACTACCGATGTTGCACTTTTGTACTCTTAGTAGATGTTGAATTAAGAAGAGATAGATCATTATTGGTGAAGCTCATGAGTAGAACTAATTATAAATGGTACTTTTATCTCTTAACTATTTCTGCTTATGTGTTAAGGTGATATTCATGTTCAGTTATTTATATATGAATGCTTAAATGCTCGAGTTATCATTTGCAACTTCTCTATGGTGATAGCTATTTATTTATGCTTAATATATGAGTAACTTATTATGCGATATGTTTTTCACAATTGTTTCGTCTAACTTTTTATACGAAATGGTTTATATTTATTGAATTCTTTTCTCATAGTAGTTGAATGATCTTTATTACCAATTGCCATTTGAAATTATTTTAGATCGCATAACAGAAAGATTACATCCTGGATTAGTTTTAGAATTAGATATTTCTGTTCATTAGAATACAATTGCATTAGATTTAGAATAAAAGCATTTTACTTAGAAATTATTAGGAAGGAAACATCAATTCTGAACACACACACACACATAAATTTGGAAACTGGTCCCATATCCCCAGTCGGACCCACTATACCAAATGTAAAAGGAGCTGCTAACGAAGGTCTGGACCGGGTGGTTATCCCCCTTGTTGTAGACCCGATTTTCGGGGCTTGAACAAGAGTGCCACTAGGTTAAGGCTCAACTTCTTCATATATAGAAGGTGTGCCCTGTCTTCTGAAGTGTCAACATGTAATAATCCTTCTAACAACCGTAAAGCATGGAGGTCTGTGGTAAGTTATGCTTGTGAGGAAATCACACTCACTTGCTTGACCCATGCTTGCTTGACCCACGCTCGCTTGTAGAACATTGGTTTGTACCTACAATTCTTGAAGGCCCTGTTCAACCTTCACCTAGACAGATTGGTATTGCTCTTCTTGGTTCCCCTAGATGTCTTCCATTGTGGATGGGATAGTATCCCCAATTTCATCAAGATCCCCCTCTATAAGGGCCATTGGCTCTACGCTAGTGGGCTTGTCCAATTTTTTTTCTTCCACGCAGCGCTAGTGCTCTGCTTCTACCGCTTCTTGATAATGAAGAGAGACTCAAAGTAAAAGTGCCCATAAAAGGGTCTTCACCTCCCTCTTCCTGTTCAGAATTTTCCGTACCGACTGTGCACTTTGTCTCTAGCATAATGGTTTCCTCCAAGTCAGACGTGACCTTCTTGGGATCCTTTTGGGAATCCTTCTTGGGATCCTTCTTGGATCCTTCATGGGATCCTTCTTATCAGCCCATGTTTCTACAATGGTCTTGCTTGTACCTGCTACTATCGTTGGCTCAGCCAGGGTGAACTAATCACTCGACCACTTTCTAATGATAACCAAAATATGTTCTTTTGATACCAAATATGGCAATTCATCCCATTCTTCTAGCAATACCTTGTTGGCACAGATATAGACATTGTCAAAATCGGCCTAGAACTTTGCAACATCATGATACTGATCAAATAGGGCAAGTGATAACCATGGAAGTTGATTAATCACCATGCATAACTCTTTTTCAAATATAACCCAAAAGATATTATTCTTGATGGCCCTTGCAGGGTCATTGGATTCCCATAATGAATCATATCAAGCAGCGTCAAAGATATCTGGGTCCCCCACAGGGAACTGTGATTCCTATAGTGCTTTCTGAGCGATTAACGCAATCAGAATCAATGTCGGTGTTGTTTGGAAGAAACTCAAGTCACCTGAACTAACCCCATACACCATCACTTTGCGTTCTTGGGATGTTCACCCCCCCCAGCCTCTCGACATGTACCGCAATTGTCCAGTGACTCTTACGAGAAAGATTGTCCATGTAGACATTGAGGTTATTGATGCCCCTCTAGATTACAACATTTTCTTGGGTCGTAGTTATACATACTCCATGTCAGCCATTGGTCTACAGTTTTTCTCAAGATGTGTTTCCTCATGAAGGGAAGATCATCACTATCGATAAATTGACATATTATGAACCATCATCCTTAACCTCCCTGAAACCCATTATCTCATCGTTGTCTGGCAAGCAGTCTGCCACCCCTCTCACCAGCATTTCACTTCAAGTCTATAAAGGTTCCACCTTGTTGGGTGCTTTCCCTGGTCCTCCCCTTCCCATCTCCGAGCCTAACTGTTTTAGTGTTTTCATGTTACAAGTGTCATGAGTTGCTGAAAAGAATTCTGGTACATGTGATGAACATCCATCTCCTCAACACCTTGTTCTTACCATCTCAATCGCAGCATCTGAATCTACCCCCCCAGGACCTTCTCCTTTTGTGGGTGCCTCCACTTTGTTCCCACCAAGAACTATCCCTCCAACTCTCAACCATCCAGGACTTGTTCTACCGAGACATTACCCTGTAGGATAGATGCGTTTCTTGTTTCCTCCTCCTAAAATCTTTTATGTCCGTGTCATGGCTTCATCGAGTCACCCTAATGTGAATTTGGGGATCCCAGTATGGTACATTAATCCCCCAACAAGCACTCCACCCGGGCAACGAGATTTCCTTCAAGTGTGTTGCAACATTGAGGCCACTCTTAGTGGATCAGCTACTCCTCTACATGTGGATTTTGGTACCACTAGTACACTAGAACAGTGGGACTCTGGTCCCACGATCATGATTTGTCCCCCCAATGTCGAGATGAAAGACTCCATGATCCATATCCTTTACCTATCGTCATCCTTGAGTTCCTCGTAGGAAAACGTTTCTGAAGTTTAAGCATACACTTCTAGCAAACCTCCTTCATCAGAAACCCAGGTCTCAACATCGATATATTTTCCATCTACTAGGTCATCGTCTAACATTTCAAATGATGTGTATGTGAACCTTATTTTTGAGATGATGCACCAGGTACCATCACTGCATCATGTAGTCAATCTTCCTCCCATCTTCCCATCTTCCATTCTGATGAGGACATAATGGAAGCTATGTCTACCCCTGATTACCCTTGGGATGATATGCACCATTGTGCATACTTCCTGCCACACTAGTCTATTGCCCACTATATTGTCGAATCAAAAGTCTTCATCCATAGTGAAGTCAATGGGTTTAGATACCCTATACCTACCCCAGATGCTTTCAAATCATTCTGGATAGGAACTTACATCATTCTTAAGGCCTTAGGCTAGGAGGCATCTCATATGGAGGATATTGAAGGCCAAATCCTTCCTAATCCTCGCAATACATTCTACCTTAAGTAATTTCAGCCATAACATATCCCATTGATTTATGTGTATTTATTTATGTCATCCATTTAGGTAGGTTGCATCATCTCATCAATTATCCTTTGCACCTTTCAAATGGATCCCTCATCCACACTATATATTGGTTATGTCAATAGTGCGAGTCTTCATGGTCCCCACTGGGCCTATATTGTGTGGTAGTGTCATCAAGTCACCCTTGTTTAGAGCATATGCAATGAGTCACCTTCGCAAGTATTAACTCGAAGTTTTAATGGATATCCGCACTAAAATGGAATTGTATTTTGATGGCAGGGATTTGTGAAATTCAGTTTAGATGGTTTCATAAACATAGAATAGGGATTCCCCAAACCAACCTTGTTTCTGCTAACTTGCAAGTCAAAATTTGGCATACATTTACACTAGTTCCCGAGTATAGTTTATCGAGGTTCTGAATAGATCCAAAAACTTTGGAAAATCCCAAAGCTCATTGAAAGTATAGTTTATCGAGGTTCTAAATAGATCCAAAAACTTTATGTTTAATACAAAAACAATTTCTCGATAACAGGATATGGGGCAAGAGTCAGAAGATACCTCTCCAGAATCACGACTGATGGAATTAAGTATTACCCGAGTCTTAGAGGTCATGCTTTCGAATCAAATAGGGGTAAAGATCTGATTACCGCGGGGCATGAATCTGACAATTAAAATAGCCTTGGAGATCTTCTGTGGATATATTTCCAATTCATATGGAAGTATGCATCTGGCCATATTGTGGCCCACGAGAGTCACCTGCTACAACTAGAGAATATACAAGAATTTGATGACATTTTCAATTGAGGGTTTTAATTTGATAGTTGTATGTAAAAAGGACGAAGGAAAGTTTAATGCATATTTCATTAAAGAAAAGTACTTTTTCAAAGAAGCTAGCATTCAAAGTAATTCCTTCAACAAACATTTCCAAACCAACTGATCATTTTTAAGATATTTTTTTAAGACAAAAGGAATTTTTTGTCTTAAAAAATTACTTTTTATTTTAGTTATTTTACATTAAAATTTAATATGAGTTAAATTGTCTTAAATATAAATTTTATGATAAAAATAGTTTGAGACAAAAATATTTTAAGACAAAACTTTATATATAAGATAATGGCCACTTTAGACGAAACCTATGTAATACAATTAACAATTAAAGCACAAACATATCAATTTAAGACAGTATTATCTAACAACTGCAAAATTGACTCTGAAAGTGCGCCCTAAGTCCGCCAACTTGCAGGAAACTAGTGTCTTGCACCTATACCAAGGTTGTTATTTTACTTATGATTCACGTTATCGTATATAAAGACAACAATTTGTTGGTATCTTTGTTTTGTGGGGGTAGTCGACTAAGAAGAACATGACAAATCTTACTGACAAGATTTCTCGAACATTAATTCCTATTTTGTCCCTTTCATATCTGCTAATACAATTAGAGACAACTTGTTTATCGTTGCATTCGACACTGCTACATGAAGTTGTATTTTAAGAAAATTTTTAAGAGAAGAAATATTTTGTCTTAAAATTTCCAATGTGAGGTGCTAGTAAAAGATGTAAAGGTAAAGGATTAGGGGTCCGTCTACTAGCATTCACCAAGTGGTTGGTTTACCATGGTTGTGAAGTGATATTCAACAAAGGAAAAGTGTTCTTGAGACACATCCATGGGACAAGTTAATCAAATTGGGGTTTGTGTGAAGAAATTGTATAAGCTAGATATGGAACACTGTGTTGCATTAAGCACTAAGGTGGAGAAAGTGCAGGTCGTGATGTCGATGAACTTTGGCACAAAATACTTGGTCATTTGCATCATGGTACCTCGAATATTATACAATAAATAACCACTGGCCTCTGAAAAGGAGCACTTAAGTAGTAGGATGTATGCAAAGGATGTACATTGTGGAAATACATAAAATCCACATTCCATGACACATGCAGTCCTAGAAAGAATCCATTATGATGTTTATGGACCTTTCTCGACAACCTACACTATCAGACACAAATATTTTGTCATTTTTATTAATGACTTCTCACGAAAGTGTTGGATCTTCTTCATGTGGAAGAAAGATGAGACATTCTCCAAGTTCGTAGTATTCAAAACACTAGTTGAAAAAGAAGCTAGCAAAAAGGTGAAGGCTATGTTGTAGCGGTTGCAACACCCTCTAAAATTTTGGCCTGTACTTAAATTTCGGAGCCTGCTATGGATATTGTGATCAATTGTTCTTTAGTCACTTATTGGTAAGTTGATGATATCAAGCTCCCCTTTTTTATCTTAAGAGTCGTTCATGCTTTTATCTTTACATAGAATGTGTCATATTTGGCCATGGGGGTTATCGCTTGTCATCAAAAGGGAGGTTTGTTTTTCTTCAAGGGGAAATCTTTATGAGAATGGGTTGTCCTCACAACATAGACATGTTTCACACATGTTGCCTTTATCCTCCCAAAGTCTATCATCGAAGCTGCACTTACCGCAAGCTGCCACAAAGGTTGTTGCATTAAGTGAAGTATGTGTTATATGTTCTGGATGGTCCATGTTGTATCACTAAGTTTTCAAGTGTGTTCTCATATTAAGTTTTATCACTGTTTACATCAATTCCACTGATTCCACACTTAGCCAAAATTTGGAGTTTCCTTAATAACCTAGCCTCATCCAACTTTCATGAACTGCGCACTTCACATATGTAATCCTCAAGCTTTTCCCTTGCTTGTTGGAACTGTGCAATGCGCACAAATCCCGAACTCCCTTAGCATTCAAAACTACATAGTGCTTTCCTCCAATGTCCTTCCCTCAGCGGAAACCCATTGTCTCTAGAAACTATGAAGTTTTATCCCTTGACTACCTAGCCTTCCTTGCATCTTGAAATTGCGTAGATGTGTCCTCCCAGGGCCTCATCCCATAAAAGTGTCTTGCATCCTAAAACTTTGTAAATGTGTCTTTCTACGGCTTCATCCCATAAAAGTGTCTTGCAACCTAAAACTTTAAAAATGTGTCCTCCCAGGGCCTCATCCTGTAACAGTCACTACCCATTGAAACTACACAATTATGTATCTCAGGGACCACGAAGAAAGATGACATGATAGATGACTCTCAAGGAGCTGAGGAGAAAAGCAGAGCAAGAAACCCAAGTTATGATAGAATATTGGGACCACATGAAGACTCCATTTGATGCATACTCTTTGGAGGCTAGGTATGGAAAAAAAAGCACATCTATTGAAATACACCTCTTACTATAGCTTAAAAGTTTTCTTATCATTGTTGTATCATTCTATCTTTGATGAAATGCATGGTTGCAAGAACTGAAAGTCATTCCATTTGTGTACTCTACGTGTCTTGCTCCATTTCATTTGTTTATTACATAGCTTAGAAGATGAAGAGTATTACCACTTGTTTATTTAAGCTATGGAGGTTGTGACCAACGTGATCTTATGACTAACTAGGCACGATGCAAGGCATCCTAATTAGGATGAAATATATTTGATGATATGTATATAGTCAGTACACTCCTTTTTATTAATCCTTGCTTTGTAACTTACATGTGGCCTCACTTCTTATCAGATTTGGCTACCTGCTTCCAGTAGTCTCTTAGCTCTTTCCTCACAAAGCAGGGGAAGGAATTTCCTTCAACCTATTTTCATCAAGGCTCTTCATAGAAAGTATAGAGCTAAGAGAAGGAGATGTGGAATCTAACTATCAAACTCTTGAAAATACTTTGCATGTTTGAATCTATCCAAACGATTAAGCTACCACTCAACAACAATGTCAATCTCGGAAGACTCAAGAAACATCACATCTCTAGATATTATAAACTTATTATTCACTTCATCATAGAGATGGTATGCTTTGGAGGCATGAGTACCCAAAGAAGATACATTTGTGACTCCTTCCACTAATTTTTTTTATCTGTTCCTTAGGTATGAAGGCATAACAGGATGAACCAAAAACCGTGAGATGCCTCACTGAAGGAATGTGGCCATGCCACATTTCATACAGAGTCTTGTTTCTAATAGCAAGAGATGGACACATATTCTTTATATACACAAAATATAGAACCACATCAACCCAAAACCTTATCAACTTAACATTTGAACTATGCCAAGTTCATAGTGAAAGTAATCATTCCATTGAACTATGTGTTGAAAAATGCAACAAGAAATTCTCAACTTAATTTTTCCTTGATTAAATTTGAAAAACTTAAATTTTCACATCAACAGACAACTTGGATGATGTTAAATTGTGTGACATGGCTCGTGTTGTCTATTTTACTTAGCAAATTTGAGTTGGAGGAGTTAGAGTTCAATTTTTCATATGCGATTGCTAATTTGTAGCAATAAAGGTCAATTATCTCAGATTATTGTCAGTTAAACTAGTTCTAACATTTGGAGGAAGTAGCGGAAGGTCCTTTAAGCAGTGAGACTTCATTCAAACTCAGTGATCATCCAGTTAACTGATCAATCAACCCAAAATAGTTGGGGCATGTAGAGAAGTCAAGTTCCCTAAGATTGGTGGAGATTCCAAGGAAGTTTTAATTTCTTGTAGCTCACACAGTTGCAAGAACTTACTATAACCATAGTGGAGGAGGTAGCTTGAGTAGGAGCTTCTTGTGAAATAGGAGAGGGAATGATTGTTGGAAGCATTAATATCCTACCAGCAATTTGTTTTTCACGACACTTCAATGTTTTGGGCAGGGTTTCTGAGGGTGGATAATTTGTTTTGATGCTTTTTGGTCATGCATGTCCCCAATAAGTATCTTGGGAGGTATGTAATAGTTCCTTGCATGCATGTCCTCACTAAATACGTTTTTGGATGTTTGTACTTGTTCCTTGCAAATTTATGTTTGTCAAGGCTTAACTAGTTATGATCTTAGGGGCTCACAACAGTTCGACAGTTTATGGCACTCTCCAAATCACCATTCTTGAAAGGATCCAACAAAATGACTTGAGAGGAAGATGAGAGGGGAACACTCTTATTGGAACTAGCCTAGAACTAGTGGAATTGGTTGGTACCAATGGTTTTAGAGTTGTACTAGCCTAGTTTGGTGGTTCAAATTGGCTAAGGTTGGTCTTGTATTGAACTCACCTTAAAACACCAAAGTGACTAGTTCTCTACTAAACTGACCAATTTTGAAGAATGTAGTGCAACATATCTAATGACCAACAAATATTAATTTTTTAATAAAAAGTACTTAAAAGGAAGAAAAATACCTTAACCCTAGGGCCCTGCAAAACCTAACCCTAGTAATTAATAGTAATATTTAATTTTCAAAGTTAAAGTAAAAGTTGACATTCTCCTTATCTTTCCTTTTTGAAAAGTAAAGTTAAGGATACTATCAAATTTTACTTAAATTTTTAATATTAACATTAATTGTTTCGGGTTGTTTCAGAGTGGTTCCAACTTCATTCAATTTTGAGAAAGTCAAATTTTAGATCCCATTCAAAACTTAGTGGTCACTGTTTGAACCGCTTCTTCGTAATGAGTCCTAGACTTTGAATTCCAATTTTCATGTGCATTTATTGCATAATCATATTCCTCGTGAGACTTTGCAAAATAAGCTAATATTTAATCCATTGCAAGCACTTGACCTAGCTTAGGGAACCATCAGCTACCCCTCCCAAGTTTCTCCTCAACATTGATATTTTCTTCGGAAGTAGGCATTCATTTTATCCATTAAATCATTTTTTCCACAGTGACAGTCGAACAACACCCCTGCCAGCATATGCTTGATAATCCATCTAATTTTTACTGCTACCTTATTAACACTCTTACATATTGTGTATCCAATCTAAAAGAGGAAGAACTAGAAAGGGTGTTCTTGGCCCTCTTCTCAACCCATAATATGGTTAGCTTCTCTCTTGTGCTTACACTCTAGTCTTCTTGTAGCTTCAGAATGACGAATCCTAAACAGAGTCTCATGATGTGCATTCAGGGAGGCATAATTCACCCTTGCTTGCATCAAATCACTCCCCTAGAATTCCCTTTACCTTTACATGCAAGCATATATTTTCCTTGTGGAGGACTGGTAAGCTTCCCTTCCCTATTTCACCTCCCTCTCCTACCCTGATGAACTTGATAAGATGAATTTAACCAATCTCACTGTATCTGAGATAAACAACCCATCCAACTGGGTAGATTGAGTTGAGACCCTTTTAGAAACTAAATCCATCCCTCCATAATGATATGTCCCTCTCCAACGACATCATCATGTTGTCTTCAAGATCTATCATTCCCATGATCACCATAAATTTCCCAGTCCTTAACTTACATCTTTGGTAACCTCATCATTCAAATCACTTATACTTTGCGGTATTTTTGCTTGTGTTATGATTTCCTCTAATGGAAATATCTCCCTAGTAGGCCCGAGTAACCAAATTCAAGTTCTTATTGAACTCTTTTGTTAACATACTTAATTTTCATTCAGACCTATTCAGTTTCAAATTCTAGTGTGGTTGGTTTGCCAGTTGACTACGAGCATTCACGAAGTGGTTATTGATGATCATAGTTAGTTTAGAGTGAATGTTGGACTTTTCCTTGAAAACCAAGCCCCAAGAATATGCAATTATAATGGAACATTTTAGAGCTCATACTTTTCTACAAAGGAATACACTATTTTCATTCATCAAGAAAAGTTATATGAGAAGGAACCATGTGATTATGCTTTTCAACATTTTCACCTACATTTCCTATCTATCGTTTTCTTATTTAATGGGAAAGTTGTGTTTTTGGGATTTTCAAATTAATGTTCTACACAGGTGATGTTCATCTCGCATTTTGGTATACTTCTAAAATCTTGTTTGGTATGTGCAAAACGAGCATTTGTGCATCTTTTAGTGGTGCAATTTTTAAAGATATGAAAATTCTATATTGATTTAAGACAAATGTTCAATATCCACACAATACCTTTTCTTGACATTCCATTCATAAATTTGAAATTTGTAACAAGTATAAATTTTACAAATTAATTATTATATTGATTATTATAAAATTGAAGACAAAAGAAGAATAATATATAATGTAGGTTTATGTGAATGGAAAATTTTAAGGCAAAGGAATAATTATATAATGATAAGTGGACCATAGGGGTTGGGTTCCTTACAATCGATATATTCTATATAAGGAGGGAGAACAAGGAGAAGATGGCATCCTTTTTGCTTGTGTAATTGAGCATAAGGCTAAGAAGAGACAACATAGTAATGGATTGTGCGTGACTTGTTTTTGAAATATCTGGAGCAATAAGGTCTATGGCTAGGTGAAGAGTAGAACTCCAAATATTTATTGCAATAATAAATCTCGAGTGAATAGAATGTCATATCTACATAGACCTTTGCGAGAGTACTATATTCTAGGTGATGATAGAGTACAACATTTCATGGTATAATTTAATTATAAATATTTAAAATTCTACATGTTTACAATCAATTTTATAAAGCGTTATGGGCTTGTTAATTTTTTTTCTCGAATTTTAAATATTGAGATAGAAATTTGTAATGAAAATGTAGTGACCTTAATTCCTTCTGAATGCTATAAGTATCTGCTATGTGTATTTTTTTCGAATCGAATGGAAATATGATCAACTTTGTTTTTGCTAACGAAAAAACACACAAACATATTCTATTATATAAGATTTTTTGTTATTGTTAACAAAATTATTATCAGCATGGTCTATTTAGAAAATAAAATATATTAAAGTATATAATGGATTATTAAATTGATAACTATTTAATATAGGTTGACTTATAGTGATGTTTCTATGGATCATCTTATGATGTTGTGGAGTATTTAGAAGTCATGTCACTAGTACATCAAGTTTTCATGTATCCTTCTCATGTTAATACAAAATAAAGTAGAGAATGGATGGGAATATTTAATTCAAGATACTAAAAATGGGATCACAAATTATCTTAAGTTTACACACAGTATATTGGCAATGTATCCATGTGAGAAGTACTAGAGTAGAGGGATGGGATCAACCAAGCCTTTTCAATATATGAAAATATTAGGCTTCAAGAGTTCATGTGTTGTAGTGATGGATGCATTAAAGAGGGACAATCAAATTAACTCAAACTACTAGAATGGGATAGTGATGGGCGGAGGTTAAGTTGTACCTATTATGGGAGCCTCATATTTAGTATCTCCTTCGTCTATATGTTCTCCTTAGGTGATGGAATTTTTTCACAAAACTATTTTGAGCATTAACATTTGTTGATTGCATAGTCATCTTGTTTCATCAATAGAATTATATTTCTTGATAAAACAAGTAGCAAAAATCCTATTGATGTGTTAGGATTCAAAGTAATTTTTCCTTCCCCTAATATTATTTTTTAACTTGAGGAGGTGGAGGATTTTGAGGATGGAATATTATGTTCTTCTAAGCAATGTGAGAAGGCCTTGATGAAATTTAGGGCCTCAATAGAGTAACTTGGTGAAATAGATAGTTGTTCAGAAAAATATGTTGATATTGCTGTCAGTATCTCATATGGTACCTCCTACCTAACCTAGTCACACCTAACCTAATAATATTAAAACAAATTAATCTTTGAAGTTCCACTTTAATTCTTCCCGCTAAGTTTTACCATAATCTTAAGGGACCTTGGTAAAATAAGTCCACTGATGATTAGTCACGACATTCTGGTGTAATAATACTTATACATACAATAGAGTACATAACTCCATATCAATAACTAACCTTTTGTATCTATGTGGATGATATTTTGGTTATGGATGATATAATATCTTGGTGGAAAGATGTTTGGATCCATATGACCATGGTGATAATATTTAACAAAATCTTGATGTCTATTCATTAATTTCATGTGTGATTAGTCAGGACCCAACATGCACACTTGTACCTAGGATATAAGATTATGTAATCCTTTCTTGGGTGACTTCATTGTCAACATTGAAGGAAACATTTATACTTGATAGTTGGATTTTTGGATGCATTTCTTGGATGACTTCATTCTTAGGGTGGAGTGTAGTACTTATACATGGGACCTTGGTTTATGTATGATCCCTTTAGGGACAAACTTCTTGGACTACTTCGCTCTTAGGGTTGGAGCAATGCCCATACGCAAGAAGTTGGCTTATGGAGATACACCATAGATTTAAAATTTGAGAGCAATGTGTTTCAAAGGGGATGAAATGGTGGGATCCACCCTAGTGATATAATGTGGTCCATAATTGTTAATAATATTATATGTATGGTGGTCATTTAATGTGATGTATACAAAGTTTGTTATGTTAGTATTAAAAATTCATGCTAGGTAGTTTTCCTGCGATAAATGTAATATGGCCTATTCATTAGCATAGGCACCAATAGTGGTTAAAATTTAGGTTTTATAAATGAATAATATTTGAGTCCTCCTTATTGGATTTGTTAAGTATAGTGATTGCATTTGAGCATTAGTTCATTGGGAGGTTGCTCTTGACGAGGAAAATGAACATGAGTTTATCTTTCCATAAAATGATTACCATTCCCTGTTAACTTACCTTGATGGTTTTGGATTCAATAAAGTAAAATGAATTTTTATCATATTCTTAGAGACATTACCCCTTAGAGGCATTACCCAACACTGACATTACCCCGCAGTGAATTCATGCACTGGAAACTTATGGAGACATTTTCTAATCCTTACACCTGTCTTTATCTCAGGAATTGGATCTCATCAACGATCCAGGACGTAGATGCCCATTCGATGGTGAAGGTTTTCTTGAGTTTGGTCATGATAACTACCCGCCCGATCCATGCTGGCCGAGGTTCATTCGCACTGTTTTCTATAGGGTTTCCAGACATCTTATCCCTCGCAAGTTCTAGATCTTTGGCAAGGTAACCTCTGCACCCTTCCCTGCAAAATTTTACCGTCAATTTCCATAATGGAGATGTAAGGTTACTTCCTGCAATTGTATTATTCTTTACAGTGTTGTAGACTTGTTCCTCTTGAATTTATGGGGTTGACATAATGTCAATTATATTTGTAACAAGTTATGATATTATGTATTTTATTCTCGATTATATTACATGTTACCTACATTATTTATTTTTCTGAGGTTTATACCCAACCGCACCCTCCATTTAACATTCAAGACTTCGGGACTATCTTTTGGCTAGGCCACTGTTAGGCTAGGCTAGAAGACTAACCAAGTTTCCCTACTGGTATTCCTCATTATGTTTTCCCGCAATTCTACTACCCTTTTTGTTTTTCTATTTCTTTATTAGTCAAGATAGATTAATTCTCGTCGGAGTCATTATCAAGATCCTTTATTTGGTTTTCCATCATACAAACTGTGATTTTAATTTATTTCACAGAGCATTAATAACAGTCATAAAAGGAGACTCAATTTCTACAAATTTATATACTAAATATCTACACTTATAGTTTCCTTTCAGTTATCTTCACATAAGACTAATTCGATTTGTATCTGGTTATCAATTATACATCTAAGTCATAGAGTACTTATCTGAAGCCTTCTGAGTCTACACAAACATTTCCTCCACCTTCTAGAAAGAAATGTGGTTTCCTCCGTACCTCGATATTAGCCACAGACCAAATCTTCCCCTGTGCTCTTCTAATAGGCATGATGTTCTAGGACAACCTAATGTCCTTGTCAACTCTCTCTGATCTCCCTTGTCATGTTTTCTAGGACCTGTGTATCCAACAAGAACTTTTGGAGATGAATTCCATCAAGGTAGGAAATCAAGGGGTTTTCAAGTCATTTACCTAGGGTTCCCACTAGCATAGTCCCACCATATGATCCACCCAATCCTTAAATTGGGGTCTAGTGCTATTTCAATTAATTATTAGATGATCATGGTGGGCCATAATTCCAAGTTAAATGTTATGACTCTTCATAGGATATTATTGGAGATACTTGAGGAGACACCTCTTTTGCTAAAGGGTTAAGGAAGGATTCTGACTTCAATATTGAACCATCAACCATATCCTCAACATATCAAACCAACAATCAAGAAGACAACTGAGCTGAAGCATGGGCATCCTCTCTCACCCACATTGTTCAGGATATATATATCAATCTATGAATGCCTCTACACTCCACCAACTATGAATCAATAAAATTTTGGGCTACCCCATTGTCCACCAAGATGGATACACGTTGTCCCTGCACTATGCCTCTGATTTCCAAAATTGCAAAATTGGGATTTTCCATGTCAAAATTTTAATTCAAGACTAACCATGCATTGGAAGGCCATTAACACAATATTAAGACGGAAAGAATGAATAATTGACACAATACCAAATAAAATACATACATTTAGTTTTATCTCACAAGGTATCTAGATGCTAATTGAGCAAGTTCAGACGAAGAGAGAAAGGCAATGTCATGATACATTGTTCAATTTGTAATCAAGAGCATTATCTTGGATAAGGAAGCAGTACGTTAGAAGTTTGGTTTACCCAATCCAGAACTTGCACACTTTGTTACTACTCTTAAAGGCATGTCATGATGGTTTACTGGTTTCACATCATGTACATTTACTTGTGTCTATCAAAGGCATGTTAGTTCAATGACAAAACCAATGGTTTGTCAACTTGGTCAGCGTAGTGAGTTATGTGTTAATCATCTCAGTGAACAACATATTGGGTCAATTAGCTTAGTCATTGACATGCACATTCCATTGTCACTATTAGTGACATGTTAGGTTGGATATTAGCATGTATTTTTTATTAACATTATCTAGCAGATTAATCGAATCAACATGCACGTTTGACTACAATTGTGGTAGATATGTTAGATAGGTCAACCCCATCAACAACATTTATGTTTAATTGCACATGTTATAGGCATGATACAATGGTCACTTGATTAGTAACATGTACATTTTGGTTATCACTATTAAAGATGTGTTAGGTTGGTTAACTTGATCAACAACTTGTATGTTTGGTTACAATATTAAAGCCTCACTTGATTTTTTAATGCAATAAATCGAGTGTAAGTCTAGTTACCATTTTCGAAGGCATGTTTTGTTGGTTAAACTAGTTAGGGTCATATATATTTAGCTATGATTGTTAGAGCCATCCAAGGCTACTAAACCCATTTAAGGTAGTGCATAACGTCAATGGGGGCTTGCTTATTGCACTGTGTGTGAGTATAGTGTGTTATCTTTTTATTTTTTTTTTAGTTGAAGATTTTTAATTAATCAAAAAGTATGTACAAGGGTGTCAAAATGCATGTGGCCTCACCCCGACTAGGTTTATTGACCAATGCTATTACCATGGTACTGATAAAAAGAAAAATACCCAACTGGGAGACCCACAACCTTATAGGTCTTACATGCCAAAAAACAAAAAGAACTAACAAGATACCAGTTACCATAATTAGTCATTAGAAGTGATAGAGGAAAAATTATTTAGCCCCATCCCTAGAGGAGGAGGTGGGCGGTAGAGATAGTGGACGTGAGTATAGTTTGCTATTATTCCCCCACATGTGCCACGTTACATGTTCACCCTTCATGGACGGAATTTCCTTCTTAAGGGGGTTTATTATTGAAGATGGGGCTATGTCTAAGTCTCAAATGACTTTAATAGGATAAATTCAATTTCGTTGTGATTGTTGAGCCAAAGGGGTGCTTTCATAACTTTTGAGATGCTTCTACCACAGTGCAATGTCTCAAATAAAATAATCATAACTTTCTTGTGTTCATGGAAAACATTTCAACCCAAAAGAAAAACGCATGTCAAATTAAGTTAAATAGCCCAATGCTCACTGACCCACAACACCAAAATTTCTAAGTTTATCTCCTTGCCTGTGTTTGTTGGGGTTCAACCTCATCCCCCCACCATAGGTTATTTACTCCACCATTACGTACACATGCATATCTCTAAAAAGCATGCCAAACTTAACCATTTTCATGCCTTACAAAAGAATTTCAAAACATTGTTACATTCACACCATAAAATATACATATTTGTAATCAAGATTTTCTAAAGTAATATATGGTACTCTAAATTACAATCTACTACTACTTTGACTACCCATACCCTACCCTTCAACCTCATGGGGATTCTTGTATGGATGTCATGACCCTCTCCATTTTGTAAATATTCTCTTAAATTGATCTTATAACACCCTCCATTAAAATCATTACATGCCTGTACATGAGAACCCTTTTCCTACCAAAGTGGACCAACCAGTACTCAGGAGACTCTACTCACCCCAACCTAAGTGGGAGGAAATCCTAGCAACATAAGGCGGGAGCTTGCAAACCTTCGCGGATTCCATTCCCACTCTGTGAAATTCCGCGAGAAAGTGAAAAAAGAAAATTTGCAATAGGAATGAAAAATTCCCAATCCACGGTGAGAAGTCTAGAAAAATTAAAAGAAATCAATTGTGACCACACTGGTCAAAACACGGTCGCTGCGTAGAGTTTATTTTAACCCAAGTTAAAACTGGGATATTTGAGGAGGACATCACATAGGAAAATCAAGGACTCTAGAGTGCACATCGTGATGAGATTGAAGAAACATGTGTGAGTTCTATCTCGACTTTCACGCAACAGATTCAAACTATGAACATATTGACAATTCCCTAAGTACGATCATTTAGTTTTTCGAATTCGCTGTAACAATATCCCCTTCTGATTTTTGTGGGAGAGCTACAAACTCGGGTGAGTACATATGCGATTGTCAAAAACTTATCTTTATTTCTGTGTATTGCAGTTATATCACTGATTGTTAGTGAAAATTCATTTTTCCCTTTTTCCATGTTGTATGAATATGCACCCTGGGGTCCTTGTTATTTGCTAGTATATTTGAGAAATCCGTGATGGGTTTATGTCGTAATTCCCTTATATGTTGGTCTAAGCCATGAATTTCATGTTTTATAGTTTCATCATCCACTTATGAGAAGTTTTGTTGGAAAAAAAGTCTGTTGGGTTTGTGCGACTAATGTCAAGGGTTTTATTTGGCTGTCCTCTTAATTTCTTGCTTAAATGCGTACCATGCCCTTTGGATGTCTTGAGGTGTTCTTCATCCTCTGTACAACATGAGATGATTGGGATATGGCTGTTGTATGAAACATGATATCGAGTATTTTGTATTCCATCTATCTTTTCGTAGCTCTGGTTCAATAAAAAGGGCGACAACAACATTTCACTCTTTTACTCAAATCTACTACTCCGCTACTAAAGCATACTTTTATTTGTTCGTAAAATTTTAAAACCCTCCCTTGTTCAAGGGTTTCCAATTTGCGCTCCATATGTCCATACATATCCCGGGATCTATACTCAGCAGCTGAGCCGAGCCGTGTAATGGTTGTGATGGGGATGGGGTCTCCGGTTACACCACATGATGTGCTTTCATCTCTGATGAACGATGGAACCTTCAATGCTTTCAGATCAGAAATCATCAACCATTTGAAGACCAATGTATGTATTTAATTCTTCTTCCATTGTATTTTACCCTTTCGATCACGGCTTGTTATTGTTTTGGGAATCCACAGTGTGTGCACTTCATGGATTTCGAGGTCTTAATATAGCAATCAAGCATTATAACAAACCCTCTTCATTTACGTTGTAATCCAATACTCACACTAAGCATTAAATCATGTCGTGTTATACATATTTGTGAGGGACCATATAATGAATGGCTCTCATGGACTTGCTTAACCTCTACTAGGGAAAATAATTTATTTTCAACTCGTGACCCAAGATACAGTAGAACTTTTTCTTATATTCTTATCCACAATTACAGATTGAGGAATTGGGAAAAGAAGATACAATAGCAACATTTTTTTTTTTTTTTTTTTTAACCAGTGATGTTCATGGCTCAGATGTAGTTCCATGCTTATTAAAGATCCCCATTCTCACAGTGAGGTTTGCACTATCTTCATAAATATCGTTGTCCATCACATTATATAGGGTTAGAATTTTGTGCTTTATTGTCCTTGTGACTTCGAGAACTCTTCAAATCATCCTCCCGAAAGAAATTCCAACATTTTTTCTCAAATGAGGGTGTATGAATGATAAAAGTATTTTTCCCTCACAGTTTATCTGAACACCTGTGTGAAATTTTTGTGCACGACATACATTTTGGACTACAGATATGAGTCCATCGTCAGAAGAACTAAAGAGAAACAGGGACGATACGAAAACCTATAAATATGTAATCAATTTAGTTAATCCAGGTACAAGGTCACTCAATCCTAATGTGTTTTTAGAATCTTAATTAATTATTTTAAATTGGGTTATTATGCGTTTCCTTACTGTCAAGGATGTGAATTGTTGGTGCCCAAAAATGACGAAGATCTAGATTTTTTTAATCCAAACTCAATGGTTTCCCAATTACAGAATTTTTTCAGTCCAAATTGATTCCTCGGTCTAGATCTGCTTTTGTGAAATTTGAGTAGAGCAGCACCTCTGAGTCTGATTGGGCTCCGAATTGTCACCATTTGTTCTGGAAGTATGAACGAGACTCTCAGTTCAGTTTTTTATAGTAGACAAAAATAAAATGAGAATGAGTACTCAGACTCTCAGGTCATTTATAGAGGACAAAAAGAGGCCAAGTTGAGGTTGGGCAACTCTTTATATTAGTATATTAGATGTAGATATATTAATATATTAGAATATTCTTTTATGAAATTTGTGTGGAGTAGCACCTCTGAGTCTGATTAGGCTCCGAATTGTCACCATTTGTTCTGCAAGTATGACTGAGACTCTCAGGTCATTTGTTTATCGTAGACAAAAAGAAACTGAGTACTCACACTCTCAGGTCATTTATAGAAGACAAAAAGAGGCCAAGTTTTAGGTTGGGCCAGTCTTTATATTAGTAGATTAGATGTAGATATATTAATAGATTGTACGTAGATTAGATGGAAGAAGTATCGACCATTCACAATGGGATTCTTATCACTGGGATTGTAAGATGGGTTCCCCAAAGTGGCTTCTATCTTCAACCCCTTCCCATGAGGTTTGAACTTGTAACCTAACATGGACTAAACCCCATGCAAACCATCTGGTCTACAACTCATCGGTTAAAAATAACATCCACAAACATAATAGGCATGCCACTAACATAATAATTGAATAGTTACAATGATGATCTGCTTGTTTACTTCATAGTCAATAGTTAATTATACTTAGTTGAGACAATTATTTCTTCTCCTCACATTTAAGATTAATTGTGAAGTTTTGTTTATGAGAACATTAATGTTCTTTCATAAAGACAGTCCTTATCCCACAAAGAGAGACTTTGATATACCAATTTGGTGTTTGTGTGGGCCATAACCTTAAAAATAGATTATTATTATTGTATAAAGATTCTATGGTATGGTATGTATATTTAGGTATACTTTAGTAGCAAAAAATTATTACTAAGAGGCTCAAACCCACATAACATCTTGGTTTGTCTCGGCCATAACCTTAAAAATAAATTATTATTATTATATAAATATTCTTTGGTAGAGTATGTAAACCTCCATATACTTTGAACCCTCAACCTTTGGGCTCATGCTAAATCATAAGTTGTTGGTACATTTGGATTGCAGGTTGTTGGATATACTCATGGTGTTATAATATTAACCGAAAGATTTGATCACGACCTTACTTAAATTGCTCCAACATGTTAATAATTCACCATAATTAATAATAATAATAATAATTTATTTTTGAAATCACAATCAAGTGTGTTACCAAATTAGTATATAAGTAACTTGCTTGTAAGACAAAGGAGAATTTAACTATTAAAATTTAAGAAAATCTAAATACTCTGCCCCTCTAAATTAAACTATAAACCCTTATTAAACCATTAAACACATTATTCTCAAATGTTTTTAACCATTAAACACATATTTTTCTCCAATAACAAGACGGTGCTCAACCCACACCTTGATAGACACATACCCCTAATACATATCGCACCATTTGTCAATTCACCAATGAAATTTTCAATGGACATGATCGGTGAAGGAACTTTAAATTTCTTAGAAGTTTCGTGTCTCGAATATTACTTATGAATGACAGTTTCGTCATCCTTGAAATCAAGAGGTCAGAAGTCAGAAACCAGCCAGGTGTTCGGGATGGGGTTTTCGATTCCACCATAGGATGTGCTTTCATCTCTGATGAATGATGGCACCTTCTATGCTCTGAGATCCAAAATCATCAACCAACTCAAGACCAATGTATGTCTCTAATTCTTCTTCTGTTGTGTTTTCCCCTTTTGATCACAACCTGTTATTGTTGTGGGAATCTACAATGTGTGTGCTTCGTGGATATGTCTTGATGTAGCCATCAAGTATTATAGAAATCCCTCTTTGTTTACAGTGTAATTACGTTGTAAGTCGTTCCCCTTTTGAAATCAACTCTCCTCTAAAGGTACTTGTACATTCATGGGTCATTGATTTAAGTGTTTGTTAAAATTGACAACTAGGGCCAAACTCCATGTGGGTCATCTTATTAATGGCAGCTGATATTTTTCTTGGATCCCTCTCATTGAGCGGTGTAGGATTTATATAAAGATCATTTGATTCTGATAAGTATTTATGGAGATATGAATTTATTTGTGTTATTGGACAATTCGTCAAGGTCGGCCCACAACCAAATAAACCCCTCATGTGCTCAACGCTTCAGTATAAATAGAAGAGGTCCTCAAGTCATTTGGACTCACTCACACTCTTGTGATCTCTCTCTTCATTCTTGTTTTGGTTTTATGAAAGAGAGATCTAGAGGGAGTGCCCTAGTCTATTATCTTGTCCTAATGAAGATCAAATCATAGCCATGGAAGTAAAGGTTATACGCTGCCCTAGAAGAGATGCCCTAGACCCTAACGATGTCATGGAGGAGTCCTATACACAACTTCTTTTACAATACCATGGAGATCCCTAATTACAGTTAGGGAGTATCCCTAGATGTGGAGGACAAAGGGTATTCTAGGAGTGTCTACGCTGCCCTAATTTACAGTCAAATGTAGTCACGGAAACACTATTAGGAGAGTTTGAACACAAGTCTATAAGAGACCCTAAGTCACTGTCCTTAAATTCCCTTAGTGTTTTCCTAGGAGAAGTCATGATGTAGAGGAAGGAGGGTCTTGTTAGCCCTAGCCGCAGAAAATAGGAGGACTGGTGCAGCCCTCTAAATGCAGTTGAATGACTGTATAGAGGAGACCTAACTCTATGGAATACATGCCTTAAAAGATGGCAAGAAAGGGTAGTCAATGTATGATCTAATATGAACTTATGGGAGAGCACAAATACGTTGATGTATGAGGTTCTAAACTGTAGTCTCAAGATGTCTCTATGGTGCCTTAGGACGCAGTCATATATGCTGCAACAGGAGGCACGTATATGCAATAAAGGGGAGGCCTTAATCCACAGTAAAAGGAAGCAACTAGCCACTATCAAGGAGACCTAAGAAGAGGCTCCTATCCGCTGTCCTGAAAGTGCCCTTAATGTTGACCAAAGTGAAGCCATCGTAGAAAAGAGAAACCTTAGAAGAAATGAGGAGTCTGGCCATAGGCTCAGGGAAGACCCATGAACTGTCTCTCATCCACAGCTAGAAGGGTTGCTAAGTCACAACCGAAGGAAGATTCAGCATAGTTGTAGGTGATAGCCCACTACTGTAGATGTTAGTACTATGATAAAGGTTGTTCCAAGTATGAGAATTCTTGCAAGTGGAAGTCATAGTCATAAGGTAAACTTGTGTGATGAAGGAGTCTGCACTCAGACTTATCTCAGACCATGTAGGGCTGGCTTCAAATGATTGGATGCTAACATTCTGAAACGCTGATGATTAAAAAGATAGTTACTTCTGTATTGATATGTGGTAGGCCATATACCATAGCATCATAGCATGGGTCTCTTAGAGCATCTCTATTGGTCAGAGATTATGAAGGAAGAATAATACAGCTAGAGGTGCCCTCATAAGATGAACAACTCTTCATTGTCAAGGGACATGCTACAGTCCTATCATTCATTGAAGACTGTCATGGAAATTCAGGATTGCATTTTAGATTAGTCATCATTCACAAAATGATGGACTTAGTGTTTTTGTCATAAAATATCAGATTTATGTATATGTACTCTCTCTCTCTACTGAACTATTGAAGAACATATAAGAAGAATTTATCAAGGGTTTCTACACATTGGGGTTTTTCCCTCGCTAGTGCCACATCTTAGGTCCTCTTGTCTTGGCTTGTCTTCTATGATTTATGTTTATGTTATACCTGAGTTTACTTTAATGCTGATGTGATTGATAATCTGGAAAAGATATTGAGCTAACTATGAAAATTGAAATAAATGGATCTAAGAATACAACATACCTAAACTTAACAGTGTTAGAGGATTAAAATAGTTTCAACCATCTGATTAATTGGACCGGTATTAAATTAGGACTGGTATTAAATTAGTCAAAATTATATTAAATTAGTTACAAGACGACTACCCTTGCTCGACACTACTTCTTGCTTGGCCCGACCCTTGTTCAACAATACTACTTCCAGGCGGTTCAACTCGACTGCACTTGCTTGGCAGGAGGAATGAATTCATATGTTCTAGGTAACAAGGTAAGAAACTTAGTATCCCCAACTATTTGTGTTCTTGTTACATGTCCCTAGATTCAACCCAATCTTGTTACCTTCCCCCCGGATTCGACCCACTGATGTCTTGACGCGAGAGGGTTTTTGTAATTTTCTTGACAATGTATTCTGCCTGGCCAGTGCTCCTCTCATATTTATTCTAGGAAACTCCTGAATCATGTTGCTGATATTGGGTATGGCTATATAACTAAAACTCGGATATGACCCACTCTTGTTACCTGTCCCTGGATTCGACCCACTGACATCTTGATGCGAGAGTGTTTTTGTAACATTCTTAGCAATGTATTTTGTCCGACGAGTGCTCCTCTTAGATTTATTCCAAGAAAGTGTTGAATCTTGTTGTCGATCTTGGGTATGGTTGTATAATTCATAAATTATGTGATGTCATTAGCTACATCTCTCGGATCTCTAGAGATTGGAGTTTAGAGGCAATTATTCAAGTGTAAAACTATTGATGCTATTAGGCTCTTTTTTATTACTTTGGTAAGTTGAAGTTCCCTGTTTCTGGCTTCGTCTGCCCTTCAAGATTGGCTTTTAATTGTCCATTCCACATGGTTTTATCTACTTGGAGGACATTGTTGGTAATTTAGTATTCTTTTCAGAGTTTAAGCAATGGAGAAGTGGTCCTATCAATTACTATGTGTGTAATCATGTGACAAGGTGTTGCAAAAGTTTGCCTGAGAGAGTTGAGAAGGGGACAACCCAATTGCCAGATATGAAAATTGATGTAGATTTTGGGCATTATAAGGTTATGATAGTAGTATTTGTTGGTGGGAAAACATGAAATGATCAGCCCCTGCAGAAACTGTTTGCTGATGTGCATGATTGAAGGACTGATCAATGGAAGAGAGCCGAAAAGAAGTTTCCTCTCGCCAAGTTCGTTCTTGGATCTGTATTTAATAGGGGAGAGATATGCAGGTGAATTTATGCTTTAAGTTGATATTTTTACTAACACTGATAGCAGGGAAAGATGAAAACATTTATCTACTATCATTCCCTTCATCTTCAAGCTGACTTGAATGAAGTTCTTAACCAAGTCACTATATTCCTTAGTGGGAAGAATTGACGCTTGAGGAGAAGTTCTTCAATCTAAAGGGTATAGCGGTAAGTCTACTTCTAATGTTTAGCTCTAGAAAATTACAGGATTTGGTTGTTCTTCATTTGGCATTGGGGCATTGTCCGAGAATGGTCCATTTCATTAATGCATATAAAATTCTATACATAGAATCGCTACCAGTTGGTTTAATGTATGTCTACAAAGGAAAATTGTCTTTGTCTTTTATTCTGCTGATGCATGAAGTCAAGATATGATATGATT
Source organism: Pinus taeda (assembly GCA_000404065.3). Lineage (NCBI taxonomy): Eukaryota > Viridiplantae > Streptophyta > Pinopsida > Pinales > Pinaceae > Pinus > Pinus taeda. Next base: position 82,213 of record APFE030359051.1, read on the forward strand.
TAATATTTTTTTGTTGGATTACAGATTGGCAACCCGTTTCTTGATTTCTTCACAGATTTTAAAGCAAGGGCAGAGTTCCTGTGGTCACATGGTCTTATTTCTTGACTCCACATCTAATATTATAACAAAGAGTTGCAACTACACTCGCTATGTGGATGAGTCTTACCGAGGCACTTTTTCTTTGACCTGTGAAGAAGTGTACTCAATAGTGAGGATGGAGGTCAGCCAATACATTGATAGATACGACATCGCACTAGACATCTGCCTATCATCTCTTGACACCCAAAAGATTAAGATGCTCGGAGTTGAGGTAAACTAGGTAAAGTTTTGTTGAGCAATAAAGCCTCTAATTATATACAATTTTTTTGTTTATTTGACTAACATTTGGTTTACAGGTTAAAGGGGAAGGTAAATCAATTTTTTTTAATTATTAATAAATTTTAAAACTAAAATTAACCTTTAGGAATCCGTAAACCCACTATTTGTTGGGCCACCAAATTAACATCAATTTTCACTCCATTTTCACCTTTATCCTCATTTTGTCATCTCATTTCACCATATTATCATTACATAACCCTATATTTCCATTACCATATGAGTTTATATTTTCATTTTCCAAAGTTATTAATTTCATGTATTTAGAGTGAATTTATGGTTAAAAGTTAGAGAAATAACATGTATTTGCTTATACCTAAAAGTGGCTTGAGTTTGATGACATGTGTAGATCATTTGGAAGTTTCCAAGGCACCCTTATGTGGCCTCCCAAGATCAAATTCGAATTTCAACTCAAGAGGTGGACCATATTCCAAGGAGAAAAGATCATGGATATTTTGATGTGTCATGGGATTTGTATCTAGTATTTAGGGATAAGTTGAGACAAGTATGGGTCTAGTAGATATTTAAGGGATCTACAACTATTGAGTAGATATCCCTAATTCATGTATAAATAAGAGGAGCATCCTTAAAAGGAGGGGAGGATGGACAAAAAACAATTATCAGTTATTCATTAGCATTAGATTTTTGTTCATTCAACATGAATAATACCACTTTCTCCAAATCATGAGTTATGAGTGTTGTTTGATTCTTAAGGTGTGATAGTTGTTCATGTGTGCTCATTGAGGAATGGAAGGATCCCCATACTGAGATAAGTGCACTTTGTTGTAAAGTAATGTTGTGAATATACTAATTTTAATTATGATATTCATCTTATTTCTTTCTTGTAAATACTTGTAGATAATTTCAGTATGAATTCATGTTGTGGCCATGTTTTGTTGTGTGAAGGTTGATCTCCTTTCAGTAGCTAGTTTTGATGTGAGAAGGACAACCAGGAACTCCTAAGTTAGGAGTCTCTTCTCCATGAGCTAGATTAAATTGAAATAAGATTTACTTTCTCATATGCTTTCCTAGATTACATTTATGTGAATATTGATTCTCTTTCAGTATATAGTTTTTATGTGAGAAGGGCAATCAAGTCCTCCTAAGTTAGCAGACTCTTCTCCATGAGCTAAAAATTGAATTAAAAACAATATTTACTTGCTTCCATTTATATTGTTTCTTTCTTGCTTTCTTAGGTGTTTGGTAATGTTATTATAGGAAGATTTTAGAAGGACAATCAGGACTCTTGAAAAAGAGACTCCTCTCTATCTTATAAAGTAACATGATTCCATTGATCAAACATTTTTTATGCTTTCATAAAATAGATCTGATAGTTTAGATTTGTAATATGCATTTCCATTCTAAACAAACTTCCCACACCCGTTTCATCTAAGGTCCCATATATTTTGGTTTTCTTCTAAGTTTACGATACCCCGGATTGATAAATTAAATTACAGGGATTTACTAGAACCTAAATCACCCAACAGTAGGCATATGGAATTTCCCCTCAATTCCTAAAATAGATCATTTCTGTTGGATTCTCTATCACCAAAAAATTCTCATTGAGAAAAGACTCCAGAAAAGAGGCTTCAATGGGCCTTCCAGATGCACTCTTTGCAATGCGAACTCAGAAATTGCCGTCCACCTCATGATTGAATGCAAATTTACAATCTCTATTTGGCAGGAGCTGCTGGATCCTTGGAATTATGATTTTGCTTTTCCTACTTCTATTCAAGATTTGTTCGCAGGCTGGATGGCTAGATATCTAGGCGCACAACCAAAAAACAAAATGATCAGGACTTGCTTAACCTTTTCTAGGGTAGATAAATTATTTTTTTCCTGTGCATTCTTTAGGTCATAGCCTTGGCATGCTATGACTAAGATTGAGATTGAGGAACATTTCATTTCTCATTACCCCTTTTATTATGAGATCTAAGAATGATTCCACCCTTTGTTTAGGGAGTCATGAACCCTTTCCAGTTTCTATTGGGATTCAAACCAATGCTACATATCTTTATATGTGCAAGGGGCTATGAGAGTATTGTCCATAATTTTCTATTCACCCCCTACACCATTGTACACTCAAATGATCACTTATCTCTGGTGCTCCTCTCTGCTAGGGGACCCGAGAGACTGAATGTTAGCAACATTGCTCTTGATTCTACATTAGTATAGGCTTATGAGATATTCCTACTTTCTAGAAACCCTAGCATTATTGTCATTATGGATCCAATTGTAGCAATTAGATGATGCCATCTAGGCCTTAGTGGTGGTAGTCCTTGTCTAGGTAGCAACATAGTGCACAATACAGATTATATTCTAGCTCCTTTTTTGCAGAGTATGATGTTGGGAATTTCCTATATTCAACCTAAGATGTTAGGGAGCAAGTGCTAGTGGATCTTAATATTCTTGCTTTATTTATATTCTAGATTCTAGGTCCACTTCTTTTATTCGATTTTCCTTTATGTGTGCTCATTTCATATTAGATTAAAGCTTGTGTTTGGTTTGTCATATTAGAGCAAGAATTTAGTTTTTTTTTTCTTTTTTTCTTTTTGTACTTTTGGCATTTTGCTTTTTTTCTTAGGAGCCATATTCCGTGCTCCCACAAAAAATCAACACTAGCACTCATAGTGCTATTGACATTCTTTTATTGTCATTTGCTAGATATGAATAAAATTACACTATCCTATTTTTATGTCTTGGAACCTATGCTGAGCATACTCAAGCACTTTGCTTGAGGGTATTGTGATTAATTTTTTATGGAGATATTGCACTATATATCCATGAAAAAAATGAAAACTTGTACTATTTTGGATCTATGATAAAGGTATTATGGCCATGATTAGGTTGCTTCATTTGAGCCTAACCAAGGGACGTTTTTATCAAGGGGGGTTATGCATGAGTAGACAAGGGTTAAACCTCCTATTCAAGGTAGGGGATTTCTACTTGATTCAGGATATGATCATCAAGGCTAGGCTTACCTGGGACCTATATTTTTCTTGCTTTGTTTGAGGACAAAAGAATGGTAGTTCAAGTTATCAGTGCCCTTCACAGTTCTTCCATCTTTGTCCATATTCAATTTTTCTTGTCTATAGTTGTGTAAGTCAATGAGGTTTTAAGTTATGACAATGATTCAAACCTTTAAGGCCCCTTTGTTTCCTTGGAACAGTTCTTAGCTCAATTATTTTAGAACTATATATGACTACATATTTGATTATATTAAAATCAGATTTATTGAATTTATTTACTTATTTATTGTTGAGATTGTAATCGCGGCTTCGTGTCTTATTATCTCAGTGTTTCAGGTTTTATTTAGCAAATTTACGTATTTGATTACTTTGATGAATTTCTGATATTTTTATCTTCTTCCATTGTCCATTAGGTTTGGCACTCGTCACTCTTAAATATGAGTTCAAGCATATGATTTTTTTTAGGAAACTCCTTTAGAGCTAGCATGTACTAGTTTTGGAGAAAGGGATTGTGCTGTTAGCAAAGGTACCTTCTCTAAATGATCATTTGACCCCCTTTAGACTGATTTGGGATCAATTCAAGTGACAACAATCCCCCAAATCTCTCCATGTGCAAACTCCAACACTCTACTTGCTTTCTTATCTTGGCTTGTGTCAACAATCCCCTTGTTCTGCTCCCTGTCCAAACATGCTGAACATCTACAACATACCCTGAATGGTAGGTAGACTAACAACCATCTCTTACATACTTAGAAGAGAAAAATGTTGAAAACACAAATCCTAACCATTTCCAAAGTGAGCCAACATAAGTATCTTTACTATTCACCATTTCATGTGAATCTACCACATCCTTTCGATTCTTCATTGCAAAATCTTCGAGCCTATACTATGAATGTTGTTCCACCGCCAAAGATATGATATTTTTGCCCCTTTTCTTCACCAAGTATCTGCCCATTATGAACACAACCTCTACGTGCAGATTTTTCTTTGTAATTTGGCTAACAAAAAGCAATTGTCTACTTAGACCAGGAATATAAAGAACCGTTTTTGAACATAAACTTCTCATTGCTTGTTACTTGTAACTGTACACTGTCATGCTCTTCAACAACATGAGTTGCACAGGGTTGCATGTTATAGGGTGAAAATATAAGCCTAAATATAGAAAACACCAACTACCAACTTTATAACTTTCTACTATAAATAAATTGTTGATATGAAAATACCAACCTGAAAGAATGGGTTGGGTGACATTCAAAGAGAATAGATATTGTAAGCAGAGGTATCAATGCATAGATTGAGCATATAACCACAGTGTTGCTTGTGAATTCCATGGCGAGTTCTTTCTTTAGTATCAAAATCCCAGTGGAAAGTATGACACTTATTATGAAGCAAGTGACCACCACAACTATAACCAAAAATATTGCAGTCTTAGGTCTCCTGGCTCTGAGCTGATTACCCACTCTTATACTCCAAACAATATAAATACAACAATAAAGAAAAGAAATTTTTAGATACAGTAAAATGGGAAAGAAAAGTATACCATGCTATATAATGTTTTCGAAGGAGAAATCAAGTTCAACATTGCAATAAAACTGTTGAACTTATGTGGATTGCAGATTTCCCCAATATCCGAGAATCCCAAGGTCAGGAGGGATCAATTGTTTGACCCTCTGTGGATGGTCAAATTTTGAGATATTCGAGAATATGCAATAGACATAAATATGCCCCAATAAAACAATATATGACTATAGATCATAAATGTATACCTTATAGCTATACTGAGAACCAACATTCCCATCAACTCCCAGTTGTAATAATTCATGCTGCATATATGTTCAAAACCTAGTACGTTAGAGATCTATTAACTCGCATAGCCGTCTAACTAGGTTGGGACAATGCATAGCCATGGAGCTTCTATTTGGATTTAAATTAGTTATCTTTAAATGGGAAAGTATCATACCAAACAGAAATGGAATCCAGAGCATCCTCTGCATTTGGCAGCAAAGTCGATACAAGCACCAATACTTCAATGCACCATATTTGAAAACTGCAGAATGAGGTGTAGAACATAACGAAACTTGTCAAAATAGGCTAACCTATTATGTAAACATCCAGACATAATTAATATAATTTATGTATCCTGTAAAGATTATTAAGGCATACAGTAGCATAAAAGATGATTCTAGAGTTAACTTGAAGTATGACCAGAGTCCTATGAAGGCCTTCAAGGTGAAGCCCGTCCATGTATACCCACAGTATGGGCTATATAGAATATATACTAGAACCTACCAAGTCAAACTCACTATTAAGGCTATCCCTAGTAGGCCAAATCCTAGCTTGTCTACTACCACCCACGTAACCGATATAAGGAATACACATGTCCCAACAACAATATAGGAAATAAGGGCCACTATGTTTTGAGCCTGCAAAAACCTCTGCATGGGTGAGAGAAAAAGTGAACAAATGAGGAATAAGACATTTGGAAAAGAACACCTTCTGCAGTAGATATTTCTTTACTCTGCCCTATGTAAATCAATACAGGATCTGCAAATTAGTAGAGGGCGCCCAAAAGTATTTCTTTATCATCCAAGGTAGTGAAACTGTCAAATTAATGAGTTTATGACTCGTGACTTTCTTGATTATATTGATTTTGCATCTTTGGATTTTTTTAAATATTACATGTATTATGCATGCTTATGGTGTCAATATTTTTTTGTAGTTTTGACTTATAGGTCAAAGCATCATGAAGGTAAGTGTATTTTTCGTCATACCTAAAAGCTCTATGAATCAGGTTTGAGACAGAATAGTGCAGATATTTTTGATGCTCCATTTTAAGTTCCATCCATTGCACCTCATCTACTCTTGGTCCTCAATGTTATGTTCATTGGATTTATTATGTTTATGCAAGATTATTATTTGCATGCCTTCTCACTGTGATGGAAGTGGGTATGGCGTGTGTCAAAGGTTTACCTTATCAAGATATACTCAAGTTGTGATAGCCTATATTGTGCTCGAGATCTATTGAGGTACAGAGTAAGGTTAATGTTTTAGAGAAGTTCAAGGTGTGTTTCTAACTTTCATTTGTGGGAATTTCATAATTTTTCCCTTGATAGGAGCCTGGTTAGTTTGCTTGTTTATGTAGAAGTTAGTTGATGAATAATACATGTTAATTCTGCAAAATGATAGTACATTTTGTTTTGATGTGCTTTCCAATCATTTGTATATGATTACATTATACTTTTTTTTTTCTCTTCTCCTTTCATTAAGGATTTTGTTTCTACCAAGTGCAGATATCCAATCCCGCAAATGTTGGTACATTTTGTTTTGATGCGCTCTCGAGTCACTTTATATATGATGCACATGCTTTGTTTTTCTATTCTTTATTCATTGCACATTTTTTTAAGTATAAAAAATACAAATAATATTACTTTATGGTGCATTCTGTGCTTAATAGTTAACAATAGATGCTTCGTGATTTTTTAGGACTAGATGCCCCTCTTTACGTTCCTACAGAGTTTTTCTTTTATACCAATAAGTATGGCTTCGAGCGTAGCAATTTATATAGAATATTATTTGTAAGTCAATTTTAAGGCTTGGGTAAAGGTGGAAAAATAAATTTTCTCATTGTAGTTCCTCATGACTTGCAGAAAATGTTTTTGTTTTGAACTTTCTTTTAGAATTTGAACTTGCTTTCATAATTTGTCGGGACTACTTATATTAATTTTTAGATTGACCTCTTTTACTATCATTATTTTAGCAATCTCAATAAACAATACATGTAATGTACCGTTCAATATGTACTCTGCCATTATGTGTGGAGCATTTTTTAAAACTCAATACTTATATATGCAATTTCAAGCACTGCCATAACTCTCCACATAATTCTTTAATGGTGCTATTGATGACTATTTGTAGAGTCATCAATGCCCTTTTCCTCAATGTAAATAGGATTTTAATGCTCTCTTTCAAACATGTTTCAAATTTACCTTTCACTATGTTAATGACTTCCTTGATGAAGTTCTCATTTTTAGAATTTTCCTCTGAGAAAACACTCGTAGCTCAAGATCCTTTAGCCTTTTTGTCTGCAAGTCCTACAGTTTTTTTTTTTATACGTTTCCTTATCTTCCAGGAAGATACCCCAACTTGGAAGAAATTGGTGAACCTTTTTCTTCACGGGAAATGCAACAATGGAAATGTTTTGACAAGATGTATATTCCTTGGGGTTTTGAACTTCCAAATCTCCTTTCACGTGAATTACCTTTGTGCCTTCCTTACATGTATTTATAGAACCACTCATCTTTAACACTGATTCCACTTGACACTCTCATGAAACCTTACTTTCTTAGTTCTTCAAGAATCAAGGGAGATGAGATATTCCTTCTCTTTCTCCTCCTTTATATCTTGTTGGCTCTCTCTTTGGCATATTCTCACATGACATCTTCTAGAATTAGATTATCTCAACCACCCAAAATGAATTTTCTCGTTATTCCTTCCCTTGTGATGATTGCATCCTTGCCTCATTCTCACATATACATCACCAGTTGTTTCTCATAAGTTGTCTTTATTGCTACCTTGAGATAGCTCCTATTAAATGCAATATTATATCTTCTTCAATGCTTTGAGGCATGTATCTTTCTCTTGTATCAAGGTTGTAATTTTTTATCTTATTATTCTTTGTGAGTGTTCGTTGTAGGGAAGATTAATCCATGGACTCTCACTTTGTCTTTCTTTTGTTTTCTGTTGTTCGCGAGCACATCTTTTCCTTTTTCCATTTTGATGTGAGATACTTCAATTTCATTTTTTTGTCATATTTGGAGGAGAAAATTGTATTTTTTTAATGATCTCCATAATTATTTCTATGTACTATGAGTTCTTTGAGTTTTAAATCTTTGTATGCATTTTCTTTCATGTTTAGATTGTTCACCATTTATAGTATATGGTGTGTAGGTATGGTACTTGATAAAGTTTATGGACTACCTTTCTGCAAGGGAGGGCATTAACCCATTCTAGCTTAGGGATCATGCAATGTGTTCTTTTTTGTTTCTTTATGTTTTTACGTTGATAATGATGCTTAAGCTCTTGGTTGGATTCGTGTGTATTAGAAATACAAAATACATAAGGTCGGTAGGTTTTATATCTTTTTCATGATTTATATTAACTGTACATTTGAAATTCTTTGAGGTACATAGGATGAATGTCAAATTATTGTCATTTTCTTGAATTTGAACAATTGCTTTTCTGTATTTAGTTATTCTCACTTTTGAACTTGGCATGATTCGAAGGAATGCATCATGTTTTGTTGCTTCTCATAACCCATTATATGTTGTAGCAGTTCCAATTATCAAGGTTCATGTAATGGTTGTGCATGCTTTACATGGAATTTGAAGAGATGAAATTTTTATTTTTTCGTGAATAAAGGCCCACTTAAGAGTTCATTTTTTATTGCTCAGTGTTTATTTAAGGCATATAGGTCTGTTTAATAATTGTGAGGAAAATATGTGTAGGGTTTCAGATGGGCCGTTTACAACAATAAATGGCATGCCCAAGTCGCAAGTATAAAGGATGTATTTGAAGGGCTTGTATTTGAACATAAAGTTGCAAAGGTAATCTAACATTGTCTAAGATGGATGTGGTTGCATATCATTGTTTTATTGCTACAAAAATTTAAGCACAAGAACAAATTGATAATTTGTGTGACGGGCCTTCATAAAATGCTCTAGAAAGTTTGAAGAATTATAAGGCCTCATTGGGGAACCATTCAATGCATTCGTGGCAAAAATGGCATTCCATGATGTGACACCTCCTACCCTCTATCATACACATCATGTGACATATTTGATACCTTTTCTTTACCATACATGTATATGAGGTTAGATCCCAAGAAAATCGTTAGACTCAAATCTAATTTCAACTATTTGATGAAGAATAATCTTCCCTCTTGCAGAACTAGGGGAATAGTTGTATGGTTCTCTACTTGCCTCTTGGATTTGAGAAAAAACCTTAAGGGTCGCTTCATAAGGGTCATTGCAAGCATCCATTTGATCAACATGTTCTATAAATAGACACTTGGTTTTGCTATTGAGATGAAAACAACATGATTTAGCCACACAACTATTGATTGCATACATGGTCACAAGTGGAAAGGTAGAGGAAACATTATGTTTGAATCTAGTGACAAGGTAGTCAATGTATAATATATTTCTGGTTGTAAGTGATTTGTTTTTGGACACCTTGTACTTGCCCTAGCATGAAGTATAAATAGGAATAAGGTTGCCTGCAATTTACACACTAGACTAGCATAGAGTGACACTACATGCAAAAAATTTAGAATAACTACTTCTGACACTCCAAAGTGAAGAAAAACAGTCATATCTACATTCTTAGTTTAGAACCAATTGCAAAATCTTGTTACTGATTTGATCCAACCCAATAACTCACTAATCGTTTAGGTTTCATGGATCGACACTTCATTGACAACCGTATAGGATTGCACATTGTAGGATTACAACATGGCAATTTTAGATAATTCACTCTACAAGTCTCGTTCATGAGATTTTTCAGGGATATTTAAGTAAGATGTTTAGGAATGAAAAAAAAACAAAGATACAATTAAACCCATACCTCCTGTTAAAAAAAATTACGCGGGAGGCAGAGGGGTGTGACTTTCGCGAAGTTGATTTCACGCAGCTAGAGATTTAAAAGAACACAATATTCACTCACGGAAAAAAAGACACAGTAAAACAGAGTAATCTTGGAGCAACAATAAAACTTAGGATTAACTTCTAATTCATGAAAAATACATTTATATGAGAATGCACCTCATTCACCAAGTAAAAACAAAATTTTCAGAGATTTTCACTTCACGGGGAATAACACAGTAAAACATAGTAACTATTGTTTTCACGCACCCACCAAACTTTTCTCCACCATTTTCTCCTAACAGACTCTTGTTCTCTTTCACTCTAACTTGAAAAATGACTTTTACATACATATTTTTCTCAACACACAATTTTTAATTAATACATGACAGAGAAAATAACTAATACATTGTTGTTATTGTTGAGTGTGGATAGTAATCGTGCATGTGTTTGTGGAGTGTGGGCAATAGTGGTGAAATGAATGCTTACCCACATCTCTCTACCAAAATATATTAAATTCCTTAAATTCTTTGTTGTGTTGGGGAATGGTTCGCACAGTACTTTTGTTTTGAATTTAGTCCTTCCATCTTCAAATAGAGATGCAACCTGCAAAAATACTTTTAACAAGTATGGCTGCTATTCGGGTGTTTATTGCGGTGGTTGGGATTATTATTTCCAACACTTGCACTTAATCACAATTTCCTCCATTCACAATTCCCAATTATTTTATGGGATAAACAAAACTTTCACCTGCCAATGTCTTGTGAAGATATCAACAAATTGTTCCTCTGACCTAGAGTGTTGCACCACAATTTTATCATTGTTAATCAACTCTCTAATAAAATGATATTTAGCATCAATATGCTTTGTCCTCTTGTCAAAGACATAATTATTTGACAATGCAATTGATGGGGTGTTGTTGCAAAACATATTTGTGCTTCCCTCTTGGTCATGACAAAGATCCCTCAACATCCTTCTCATCCAAACTACTTAACACTTTGTTGTTGTTGTTGTTGTTGCGACATATTCAGCTTCTGCTATTGACACTGACACTATTGGTTACTTCTTGGAGGTCAATGAAATGGCTTTTGAACCCAAATGAAAATCATATAGTGACATGCTCTTTCATTCATCGACACTTCCTACCCAATCACTTTCAGTGAAACCAACAAGCCTCAAATCACTTCTTGTTGTGTCAAAAACGCCATACTATTTTGTCCCATTGACATACCATAGAATCTCTTTCGGTGCTTTCCAATGTGTCTCCTTCGGTGTCTCCATGAACCTTGACACCAAACTTACTACATACATTATATCCAACGTAGTGGCAGTTAAATACATCAAGCTCCCTATCACGCTTTTGTATAATGTTGGATTGACATTGCTCCTACAATTTTCTTTTCTCAACTTCAACCCCATGACATTTGGAGTTGGTGCGGACTTTCTGTTCTGCATTTTAAACCTCTCCAAAATGTTTGCCACATACTTCGTTTGAGAGATAAAAATGTCATTTTTTGTTTGGTTCACTTCTATGCCCAAATAATATCTTAAGAATCAAATGTCATTCATTTCAAATTCACTCTTCATGACTTGTCTTGACTTTTTCCATGCCTTGGTAGGTTGTCATGAGGGTGTCCCATGCTTGCTTGAACTTAGTTACTGTTGCAACCTTTGGGAAAATACTTTCATGAACTCTTTGGAAAATATTGAATCCTTCTTCGTGTTTTCCGTTAACAAATCTCTTTCTGGTTGAGATAAGGCATTGTATGTTGTTGCATGTGTTGGTTCTTGAAAACTATTCTCCACCAAATCCCAAATGTCTTGAGAAGAAAACAGGGCCTTAATTGTAATAGCTCAATAATAATAACTTTTTCCATTAAACCGAGGTATTTGAGGATTAGTCAAGCTTGTACTTGATGTTACCATTTCTAAGTGAAAAAAAAAATCTACCTATTGCTAAATATGCAATCTCCACTCAAAAAAATTTGAACTACTAGTAAAAACACTTGTTTTTACACTAACAAAGTTTAACCGGCTCCCATACCATGTTAAAAAAAAAAGAGGGAGAGGGGTGTGACCTTCCAGAAGCAGAGACTTAAAAAAAAAACACAATATGTCAAAAAGACACATTAAAACATAGTAACTATTGCTTTCAGGCACCCACCAAAATTTTGTCCACCATTTTCTCCTCACATACTTCTCTCTTTCACTCTAACTTGCAAAATGAAGTTTACATACATATTTATCTCAACATACAATTTTAAATCAATACATACATGACGTTTACATACATGTTTATGTCAACATACAATTTTAAATTAATACATATAGAACAAATAATTAATATGTTGTTTTTGTTGTTGAGTGTGGACAACAATTGTACCCCTGATTGTGGAGTGTGGCAAGAGTTGACGAATGAATGATTGCCCACATCTATTTACCAAAATACATTAAATGTCTTAAATTATTTGTTGTGTTGGGAATGGTTCTAGTACTTGTGTTCTAGCTTCAATCCTTCCATCTTCAAACAAAGACACAACATGTAAAAATACTTAACAGGTATGGTTTCTATTAGGGTATTTATTGGGGTGGTTGGGATTATTATTTCCAACACCTCCAATTCCAATGTTTCTGTTTTGTGGGGAATATGTGTCAATTGGGCACTCTAGAATTTCTACCCCTTCTTTTACAGTTGGGCAAAGCTCACATTGCAATCAAAGCCTCTATTTTGAAGCTTTAAACCAATTTATATTAGGATAAAGGAAAATACAGTGCCCAACCCCTCTTGGGATATTGGGGGCCCTTATTTTGTGGCTTCCTGTGGCCAAAAAGCTTTGAATATGGCTCAGGCTTCTTGGATTTCTTAACATTCAAATAAGAAGAGGAGTCATGCCCCATAAAGTTTTCTCAGAACTTTGTTCATCAAAGATGCATCATCCTCTAGCTCCCCCATTTTGACTTAAGAAAAAAGAAGAAAAAACCCTAGCTCCCCCATTCTGATTTATACAAAACAAAGAAATAAAACAAAACAAAACAAAAAACCCTAGAAATAGGTTGAAAGCTTGCTACAAACTCAGATCTGCAAATAAAATGCTTAGTCCTTTGGGTCCCCCATTTTGAATAAAAAAGAAAAGAACCCTCCAAATATGTTCAACGCTGGTTACAAACTCAGATTGCAAGTAAAATATAAACAAGAACTTCCTAAAAACTGGAGAATCTACCCACTATATTTGATTGTAGAAAATAACAAAATGTTTCTAAAGATTGTTTCTGAAGAAGTAGATTAAAGATCTTAGATAAATACCTATCCTATTCACACAATTGAAGGCATTCATTTTTTATGGAATGTTAAAGAAGAGGAATCAAAGGAATATAAATTCACTACACAAGGAACAAGAGAGGAGATTGGCACTTACACTCAAAATTCCATGAAATTACCCCAAGGAAAAGAATTCCAAGCACTTTACCTTACTCATGTAGTTGTGATCATCTAGCCAGAAGAGACCATTCAATCAATGGGTTGCAGTCTTTGACAATGAAGATAACCAAATTTATGCAAGTGCACTCCTGTGTCCTGCCTTCCATCAAAAATTATTTCAGCCCTATCTAATTTTGCTCCAAGTGGCGGTAGATGAACTAGTAAAGAGTCTGTGTGCAGTAAATAAATGTCCACCTGAGTTCTTTTTTCTTAAATTATATATCAAAACGTTTAAGATAATTTTATATTTTATTTATTCAAAATAAAAACGTAATTTTAATTTTTTAAGATGAAACATTTATTTTGCCTTTAAAAATTGTCTTAAAAGAAACCTCAACGTAGTAGTTACAGAACGAGCCCCCACAGGCGATTTGTTGTAGGTCGTAGAATAACTGCTGAATGGGTGGTTCCGAAGAAAGGAGAGTAATTTATTACAGTCCCATTACAAGGGTCTTGATTCATTTCCTATGTCTATCTTAGTTTTGGTGGTGATGGATACAGGAAACTCTTCTCGCCGATCTCCACCGACGTGTTGGGGGTGAAACACTTCGACAGCGAAGAAATGGCAGAAAAATGACGAAGCCCTTCTCAACAAATTCCATGACGTTGCAATGCCATGTGTCAGCTTTCATTTGGAGGGAGGACGATGAAATGCAGTGCGGCGATTGGCTGGGATGAATAGTATTTGCCCCAGCCAAACCCCACAAAAAACACCTTTGTTGTCTTTTCGCCACCCACATCTATCAGCAATACAATTCCATTGATCATGATACATCCGCCTCTCGCATCATTCTCACAGCTCTGAATAAGGCCACTTTCTGAGATGCAGTAGCGGAACTGGTCTTCCTCTCTAGGGACTTCGTTTATGAGTGGTGACAGTTTCATGTCGTAAATTCATATTATTTGCCGAAGGCGTCTATATCAACCTTGGGAAGATTCACTCGGGTTGACTTCTAGATTATTTTTATAGATGGAGGGCCAGGATTTGATATTCTGAGAGCCTCCTTGAGCAACCTATGACCCTCTTTCGTGCAGCGTCTTGTTTTCCCCTCCCCGGGTTATATGAATTCGAATCAACACGTATTACAATATTACAATCCCTATCCAACTGTTTCATTTTAATTTTGAACAGATCACCACACTACTACATAAAAGGGGTTTTAAGTCAATATTTGAGAGAATTTTTGGGTAAATTGTCTTAATTTGAGACCAAAAAATTAGTCTATTGTTTTAAATATTGTCTTCAAGAGCATGTTCCAAAAATTATTGTCTTAAAAAATTCTCAATATATAACACAAGCATTATTGTCTCTTAGGAGACAAATTCATCATGGTCTTAAAATATTGTCTCTATAAAGGCAATATATAATACAAGCATTATTGTCTCTTAGGACACAATTTCATTTTTGTTTTTGGAAAGACAATAATTTGGATTAGAAACATATTGTCTTTATAGAGACAATATGTCTTTAATTTTAACTATTGTCTCTCTAGAGACAATAAAAAATAAGGAATCTAGAAAAATATCTCACCATTGAAATAAATCAATATAAAGCTATATAATTAAAATAAACTACAATATCATTGATGAATTCATGTGAGTGCATAGTGGAATCTAACCACCAGCCTCTTGCTTATAACCCAGACACTCTTCAGTTGAGCTAACACCCTTACAGAATTATGTGAAGAGTTATGGCAATCCTTGAAATTGCATATATAACTATTTGAGTTTTAAAAACATGCTCTACACATAATGGGAGAGTACATGTTGAACACTGCATTACATGTATTGTTTATTGAGATTGCTACAAATAATGATAGTAAAGGAGGTCAATCTAAACATTGATATAAGTAGTCCCAACAAATTCTGAAAGCAATTTCAAGTTCTAAAAGCAAGTTCAAAACAGAAACATTTTCTGGAATTCATGAGGAACCACAATGTGAAAATTTAAGTTTCCACCTTTATCCAAGCCTTAAAATTGACTCACTCGAAGCCATACTTCTTGGTACAAAAGAAAATCTCTGTAGGAAAGTAAAGAGGGGCCTCTAGTACTAAAAAATCAGAAAGCATCTATTGTCAGCTATTACTAAATAGAATGTACCCTAGAGTAATATCATTTGTATTTTTTATACAAAAAAAAACTGCAATAAAGAAAGAATAGAAAAAAAGCAAGTGCATAATATATAAAGTACTTGAGAGCGCATCAAAACAAAATGTACCAACATTTATGGGATTGGATTTTTGCACTTAGTAGAAACAAAATCCTTAATGAAAGGAGAAGAGAAAAAAAAGGTTTAGTGTAATCGTATACAAATGATTGGAAAGAACAAAACAAAATGTAGTATCATTTTGCAGAATTAACATGTATTATTCATTATGAGACTTCTAAGTAAACAAGCAAACTAACGAGCTCCTATCAAGGGAAACATAATGAAATTCCCACAAATGAAAATTATAAACACACCTTGAACTTATCTAAAACATTAACCTCACTGTATACCCAATAGCTTTCGAGCCCGTGTCTTCAAACCTTCTATTAGGCATTGAGGATCATCTTGGTCTACCAATATAAGCTATCATAGCTTGAGTATTTCTTCATAAGGTAAACCTTTGACACACTCCATACCCGCTTCCATCACGGTGAGAAGGCATGCAAATAATAATCTTGCATCAACATAATAAAGCGAATGAACATACCATTGAGGATCAAGAGCAGACGAGGTGCAATGGATGGAACTGAAAATGAAGCATCAAAATTATCTTCACTATTCTATCCCAAACCTGATTCATAGAGTTTTTAGGTAGCATCAACACTTGGAAAAATGCACAGTGGTTTCATAAGCAACTAGACCAAGAACACGAGGAAAGCATGCCTATACGATTTTCCTAGAATGTATAGAAAGATAACTTAAGTCTTAGACATACAACTTATACCACTTAAGATTCAATGGAAGACTTGCCAAATTTACTTATGGCCTCCACAACCAAAGGAAAAAATAGAAAAATAATTGAGCACAATATTAAATCAAATCCAAAGGAAATGAATCCAATCTCACCTTCAAATACATCCTTTATACTTGCGACTCGGGAATGCCATTTATTGTTGTAAATGGCCCATCTCAAACCCTACAGATATTTTCCTCGCATTTATTAAAGAGACCTATATGCCTTAAATAAACACTTAGCAATAAAAAATGAACTCTTAAGTGGGCCTTTATTCACGAAAAACTAAAAATTTCATCTCTTCAAATTCCATGTAAAGCATGCGCAACCATTACATGAACCTTGATAATTGGAACTACTACAACATATAATGGGTTATGAGAAGCAACAAACCATGATGCATTCCTTCGAATCATGCCAAGTTCAAAAGTGAGAATAACTAAATACAGAAAAGAAATTGTTCACATTCAAGAAAATGACAATAATTTGGCATTCATCCTATGTACCTCAAATAATTTCAAATGTACAATTAATATAAATCATTAAAACGATGTAAAACCTAGCGAACTTATGTATTTTGTATTTCTAATACACAGGACTCCAACCAAGAGCTTAGGCATCATTATCAACGTAAAAACATCCAACATAAAGAAACCAAAAAGAACACATTGCATGATCCCTAAGCTAGAATGGGTTAATGCCCTCCCTTGCAAAAAGGTAGTCCATCAACTTTATTAAGTCCCATACCTACACACCATATACTATAAATGGTGAACAATCTAAACATGAAAGACAATGCATACAAAGATTTAAAACTCAAAGAACTCATAGTACATAGAAATAATTATGGAGATCATTAAAAAAAACAATTTTCTCCTCCAAATATGACAAAAAAATGAAATTGAAGTATTTGACATCAAAATGGAAAAAGGAAAAGATGTGCTCGTGAACAACAGAAAACAAAAGACAGACAAAGTGAGAGTCCATGGGTTAATGTTCCCTACAATGAACACTGACAAAGAATAATAAAATAAAAAATTACAACCTTGATACAAGAGAAAGACACATGCCTCAAAGCATTGAAGAAGATATAATATTGCATTTAATAGGAGCTATCTCAAGGTAGCAATAAAGACAATTTATGAGAAATGACTGGTGATGCATATCTGAGAATGAGGCAAGGATGCAATCATCACAAGGGAAGGAATAATGAGAAAATTCATTTTGGGTGGTTGAGATAATCTAATTCTAGGAGATGTCATGTGAGAATATGCCAAAGAGAGAGCCAATAAGATATAAAGGAGGAGCAAGAGAAGGAATATCTCATCTCCCTTGATTCTTGAAGAACTAAGAAAGTAAGGTTTCATGAGAGTGGCAAGTGGAATCAGTGTTCAAGATGAGTGGTTCTATAAATACATGTAAGGAAGGCACAAATGTAATTCACGTGAAAGGAGATTTGGAAGTTCAAAACCCCAAGGAATATACATCTTGTCAGAACATTTTCATTGTTGCACTTTTTGTGAAGCAAAAGTTTCACCAATTTCTTCCAAGTTGGGGTGTTTTTGTGGAAGATAAGGAAACTTATAAAGAAAAAAAAACTGTAGGAGCTTGCAGACAAAAAGGCTAAAGGATCTTGAGCTACCAGTGTTTTCTGAGAGGCAAATTCTAAAAATGAGAACTTCATCAATTAGGTCATTAACATAGTGGAAGGTAAATTTGAAACATGTTTGAAAGAGAGCATTAAAATCCTATTTGCATTGAGGAAAAGGGCATTGATGACTCTACAAATAGTCATCAATAGCACCATTAAAGAATTATGTGGAGAGTTATGGCAGTGCTTGAAATTGCATATATAAGTATTGAGTTTTAAAAAATGCTCCACACATAATGGCAGAGTACATGTTGAACGGTGCATTACATGTATTGTTTATTGATATTGCTACAATAATGATAGTAAAAGAGGTCAATCTAAAAATTAATATAAGTAGTCCCGACAAATTCTTAAAGCAAGTTCAAATTCTAAAAGCAAGTTCAAAACAAAAACATTTTCTGGAAGTCATGAGGAACTACAATGAGAAAATTTATTTTTCCACCTTTATCCAAGCCTTAAAATTGACTTACAAATAATATTCTATATAAATTGCTACGCTCGAAGCCATACTTCTTGGTATAAAAGAAAAACTCTATAGGAACGTAAAGAGAGGCGTCTAGTCCTGAAAAATCACGAAGCATCTATTGTTAGCTATTACGCAGAGAATGCACCCTAAAGTAACATTATTTGTATTTTTGATACTTAAAAAAATGTGCAATGGTACATTTGCGGGATTGGAAATCTGCACTTGGTAGAAACAAAAATCTTAATGAAAGGAGAAGAGAAAAAAATAAAGGTATAGTGTAATCATATACAAATGATTGGAAAGCACATCAAAACAAAATATACTATCATTTTGCAGAATTAACATGTATTATTCATCAACTGACTTCTAGGTAAACAAGCAAACTAACCAGGCTCCTATCAAGAGAAAGATTATGAAATTCGCACAATTGAAAGTTATAAACACACCTTGAACTTCTCTAAAACATTAACCTCACTGTGTACCTCAATAGCTCTCGAGCACAATATAGGCTATCACAACTTGAGTATACCTTGATAAGGTAAACCTTTGACACACCCCATACCCGCTTCCATCACAGTGAGAAGGCATGCAAATAATAATCTTGCATTAACATAATAAATCCAATGAACATAACATTGAGGATCAAGAGTAAATGAGGTGTAATGGATGGAACTTAAAATGGAGCATCAAAACTATCTGCACTATTCTGTCTCAAACCTGATTCATAGAGTTTTTAGGTAGCATAAGTATTTGGGAAAATGCACAATGGTTTCATAAGAAACTAGACCAAGGACACCAAGAAAGAATGCCTAGACTATTTTCCTAGAAGGAATACAAAGATAAATTAACCCTTAGACATACAACTTGCACCACTTGAAATTCAATGGAAGACTTGCCAAATTTACTTCCGGCCTATGCAACGAAAGGAAGAAATAGAAAAATAATTGAGCAAAATATTAAATCAAATGTAATTACAAAGGTGCTATAATATTTGTTAATCTTTTAAGTTTTATCAGGTGATCTCAGTTATATTAACCTCAAGCACACCTTGCAAGAAAATTTCATATGTATGGATTCATTTTCTATGTCTACTTGGATGGAAAAGAAAGGGGTTGCTACATTGTACTTCTCAATGACTTCTGGGTACTTTTCCAATAGGGGTGTCTAATTGAGTAAGAAATTCCACCATTTCCTTCATAAATGCTACGGTGTTACCTTCAAAATAAAGGGAAATTTGTAATCACAGTTAAGATGCATTGTGTGGACTTGGAGAAAGTGTCCCTGTCACTTGACATTCCTACTAAAAAATCAAATTTTAGTTTTGTGGCTTAGTTGGCAAATAGTGAGCCCATAATAATTACTCTCAGAGATCCTTTCATACTAATATTTCCTATTCATGGTATACAATCAATGTTTGGAAGAAATATTGATCACGCCTAAACTTATCTAATAACTTCCAGTTCTAAAAAACATATATAGTTTCATGTGCCACCTCTTGATGTTTTTCTACTTGGTCATATACAATGGTAACAATAGTTAAGAACACTCATAATGAATTCACACATGTATATATATTATAAGAAGAGTTATCTCAAAGCAATGTTGAATATCAACAGAACAATTATATAATAGGTATGACGAAAAATACACTTATCTTCTTGATGCTTTGACCTATAAGTCAAAACTACAGAAAAATATTGACACCATAAGCATGCATAATAGATGTAATATTTTAAAAAATCCAAACATGCAAAATCAATATAATCAAGCAAGTCACGAGTCATAAACTCATTAATTTGATGGTTTCCCTACCTTGGATGGTAAAGAAACACTTTTGGGCGCCCTCTACTAATTTGCAGATCCTGTATTGATTTCCATAGGGCAAAGTAAAGAAATATCTACTGCAAAAGGTGTTTTTTTCCAAATGTCTTATTCCTCGTTTGTTCGCTTTTTCTCTCACCCATGCAGAGGTTTTTGCAGGCTCAGAACATAGTGGCCCTTATTTCCTATATTGTTGTTGGGACATGTGTATTCCTTATATCGGTTACCTGGGTGGTAGTAGACAAGCTAGGATTTGGCCTACTAGGGATAGCCTTAATAGTGAGTTTGACTTGGTGGGTTCTAGTATATATTCTATATAGCCCATACTACAGGCATACATGGACGAGCTTCACCTTGAAGGCCTCCATAGGACTCTGGTCATACTTCAAGTTAACTCTAGCATCAGCTGTTATGCTAATGTATGCCTTAATACTCTTTGCAGGATACACAAATTATATTAATTATGTCTGGATGTTTACATAATAGGTTAGCCTATTTTGACAAGTTTTGTTTTGTTCTACACGTCATTCTGCAGTTTGCAAATATGGTGCATTGAAGTATTGGTGCTTGTATCAACTTTGCTGCCAAATGCAGAGGATGCTCTGGATTCCATTTCTGTTTGGTATGAGACTTTCCCATTTAAAGATAAATAATTTAAATCCAAATAGAAGCTCCATGGCTATGCATTGTCCCAACCTAGTTAGACGGCTATGCGAGTTAATAGATCTCTAATGTACTAGGTTTTGAACATATATGCAACATGAATAATTAAAACTGGGGTTGATGGGAATGTTGGCTTTCAATATAGCTGTAAGGTATACATTTATGATCTATAGTCATATATTTTTTTATTGGGGCATATTTATGGCTATTGCAGATTCTGGGAATATCTCAAAATTTGACCATCCAGAGAGGGTCAAACAATTGATCCCTCCTCACCTTGGGATTCTCGGATATTGGGGAAATCTGCAATCCACATAAGTTCAACAGTTTTATTGCAATGTTGAACTTGATTTCTCCTTCGAAAACATTATATAGCATGGTATATTTTTCTTTCCCATTTTACTGTATCTAAAAATTTATTTTCTTTATTGTTGTATTTATATTGTTTGCAGTATAAGAGTGGGTAATGAGCTGGGAGCTAGGATACCTAAGGCTGCAATATTTTCAGTTATAGTTGTGGTGGTCACTTGCTTCATAATAAGTGTCATACTTTCCATTGGGATTTTGATACTAAAGAAAGAACTCGCCATGGAATTCACAAGCATCACTGTGCTTATATGCTCAATCTATGCATTGATACCTCTACTTACGATATCTACTCTCTTTGAATGGCACCCAACCCATTCTTTCAAGTTGGTATTTTCATATCAACAATTTATTTATAGTAGAAAGTTATAAAGTTGGTAGTTGTTGTTTTGTATATTTAGGCTTATATTTTCACCCTATAACATGCAACTCATGTTGTTGAAGAGCATGAGAGTGTACAGTTACAAGTAACAAGCAATGAGAAGTTTATGTTCAAAAACGGTTCTTTATATTCCTAGTCTAAGTAGAAAATTGCTTTTTGGTAGCCAAATTACAGAGAAAAATCTGCACTTAGAGGTTGTGTTCACAATGGGCAAAAACTTGGTGAAGAAAAGGGGCAAAAATATCTTATATTTGCGGGTGGAACAACATTCATAGTATAGGCTCGAAGATTTGGCAATGAAGAATCGAAAGTATGTGGTAGATTCACATGAAATGGTGAATAGTAGAGATACTTATGTTGGCTCACTTTGGCAATGGTTAGCATTTGTGTTTTCAACATTTTTCTCTTCTAAGTATGTTAGAGATGGTTGTTAGTCTACCTACCGTTCAGGGTAGGTTGGAGATGTTCAGCGTGTTTAGACAAGGAGCAGAACAAGGGGATTGTTGACACAAGCCAAGATAAGAAAGCAAGTAGAGTGTTGGATTTTGCGCATGGAGAGATTTGGGGGATTTTTGTCACTTGAATTGATCCCAAATCAGTCTAAAGGGGGTCAAATGATCATTTAGAGAAGGTACATTTGCTAACAGCACAATCCCTCTCTCCAAAACTAGTACATGCTAGCTCTAAAGGAGTTTCATAAAAAGAATCATATGCTTGAACTCATATTTAAGAGTGACGAGTGCCAAACCTAATGGGCAATGGAAGAAGATAAAAATATCAGAAATTCATCAAAGTAATCAAATACTTAAATTTGCTAAATAAAACCTCGAACACTCAGATAATAAGACACTGAGTCGCTATTAAAATCTCAACAAGAAATAAGTAAATAAATACAATAAATCTGATTTTAATATAATCAAATATGTAGTCATATATATTTCTAAAATAATTGAGCTAAGAACTGTTCCAAGGAAACAAAGGGGGCTTGAAGGTATGAAGCATTGTCATAAATTAAAACCTCATTGACTTACACAACTATAGACAAGAAAAATTGAATATGGACAAAGATGGAAGAACTGTGAAGGGCACTGATAACTTGAACTACCATTCTTCTGTACTCAAACAAAGCAAGAAAAATATAGGTCCCACGTAAGCCTAGCCTTGATGATCATATCCTAAATCAAGTAGAAATCCCCTACCTTGAATAGGAGGTTTAACCCTTGTCTACTCATGCATAACCCCCTTGATAAAAGCGTGCCTTGGTTAGGCTCAAATGAAGCAACCTAATCATGGCCGTAATACCTTTGTCAAAGATCCAAAACAACACAAGCTTTGATTTCTTTCATGGATATATAGTGCAATATCTCCATGAAAAAATTAATCACAACACCCTCAAGCAAAGTGCTTGAGTATGCTCAGAATAGGTTCCAAGACATAAAAATAGGATAGTGTAATTTTATTCATATCTAGCAAATGACAACAAAAGAATGTCAATAGCACTATTGAGTAATCAAAATAATATTGTTGAAAATAATACTGAGAGGGGGGGTGAATCAGTATTATCAGAATAATTATTCTTTTTCAAAAACAACTGATATACGCTACTTCAATTTAATAAACCTCCGTATGTACGCATTTATGCAGAAGAAAACCCGCGTATACAGAACATGCTTTTATTTTACTTAATCTTTCTGATGATGATTGTTAGTCAGGGATGCAGAATCCAGAAATAGTATCCAGAGACAGTAAAACAGAGCAGAAAGACAATCAGACACAAGAACACAAGATATAAGGTGGAAACCCAATGTGGGTGAAAACCTTTTCAATTAGAAAACTTCTTTTACAATGTACTAGTGCAGTCTTTTTACCACTACGCAGGCTGCAACCTGCAGAGAGCTACTACTCTCTCTCGTTCTCCAGTTTCTCCTGGAAGGGAGCAACAACCACCTTTAGCTTTTGTACTAGCCAAGATACTAGTATGTAGGTGCTGACCTACAGAAGGCTACAACCTTCTCTTTCTTCCAGGGACCACTTTTCATCAATTTTCAAACTGGATCCATGAACATCAAACAATCATCAAGAATCAACCAATTTCCTTTCCACCAACTAGATCTGAAACAAGTAGATACTCCTTTGACAGCTGTACACAGAAAACTGTACCAGAAACCATATAGCAGAAACAGAACCCAAAACCCAGCAGCAATAAGCAGAAACAGCCAGATCACAACTCAAAGCGTATACGCAATTTTAACAGTCTGCAACCTGCGTGCATACGCCTCTGAGTATGAAACAACCTGCGTATACGCAGATTAACTTCACCTAAACAGCGTGTATACGCACCTTCACTTCTCTGAACCTGCGTATAGATCTATAAAAGACAATACACTCTTCCAGATATTCAATCACTAAATAACCCAGATCATCAGTTTTATAGATCAGACGAGCGCCATATCAAACAGATCAAAATCAATAGAGATACTATCATTAAGCTTAAAGATTATGATCCATGAATAGACCTTGTCCTTCCTTTGTGCTAAAGTCCCTCCTTCCTTCAGATCCAGATCTGCATCACCATCCAATATACCAGCACTAGCACTTTCTTAGATCTTCAAATATAATTCAGATGGTGATTTGCCACAAGATCTCCTTCCTCTTTTATAGTCCTAAGCCTTCCCCAATACCATGGTTCAAAACCATAACATTTCAAAACCATGAACCCAAAAACTGTGGATCGGCACAATTGACGAGACGCCATGGTCCAAAACATAGGTTCAAGTTCCAAGATCTAACTGCCATGGACCAAAAGAGTGATCACCAAGATATACGCGCTTTTGGAAAGTATAACCCGCGTGTATACGCGACTTTGTCTAGATGAACATGCGTATATGACTTTTTCTACTTTCTGAGTGCCTGAACTGAGATCTGTTACTAGAGAGGGTTGCCATCAAGGACAACACCTGTGCCATAGCTCCAAACCTGTGCCATAATGCCAACAATCTCCCCCTTTGGACTTGATGGCAACACCAAGATCCAAGATCATTCTCCCCTTTTGTCATCAAGGGCAAAGGGTTGTGCTCCCCCTGAGTATATGCTGAAATTTCTGTCCTTCTGTGCTGACCATGCTCCCCCTGACTGTAGGCAAGATATGCAAAAGGATGTTCTTGAAGAAGAACCGAGACTTGTGTAATAATACAAGACCTTCCTATCACCATAAGACTTAGTACATACATCCATCACCCAACCAAGTGGGGATCATCTATCCAACTGAGTGGAATACATCAGAAATTTACATATGATGACCAAATACATTGCATCTTCATCCCAGGCATAGTGGGGAAACCAATATAGGCTGTTACATGACCTTGACACCATATAAGAGAGAGATACATGACATAGAGACAAATATTGAAAATATCAACAACTGATAGCAGCAGCAACTGACAATGATCTTTCAAATCAGCAACCAAGATTTCCTTTTGTTCGCCTTCTTCCTTTGTTCTACCTGAAATCAACAACATCTATGCACTAGAACCAAAAGCTTCTAAACAAATGCCAACAATGCATAATTAGAAGATTATTTGCTCCCCCTGAACCTGTGCCGGATGGTCTCTGACAGACCCCTATCAAAATATCTTCAACCAGAGCCTGCTCCTTCTGATATCCATCAAACCTTCATATACGCGACTGTCTCTATACTGACCGGCGTATGTACGCAGATACTCCTTATCCAACACGCGTACACCCAATTTTCTCTGAAGATTTAATAGCAAAATGATATATCCACAACTCCCAACTTCTGTCTGAGATATTCAAAAGTTTCCCTGGGTAGTGGTTTGGTGAAAATGTCAGCAACTTGTTCCTTAGAAGGAACATACTCCAATTTGACCTTTTGTTCCAACACTTGTTCCTGAAGGAAGTGATACTTGATCCGTATATGCTTGGTTTTTGAATGCATGACAGGATTTTTTGAAATGTTGATTGCACTTGTATTATCACATAAGATGGGAATAGGTGGTGTACAAGTGATTTGAAAATCCTGCAAGGTCTGCATCATCCAAAGGAGTTGAGTGCAGCAAGATGCAGCTGCCACATATTCTGCTTCAGCTGTAGATAAGGCAATCGAACTCTGTTTCTTGCTGAACTAGGATACTAATCTGGAACCCATAAAGAATGCTCCACCACTTGTGCTCTTCCTGTCATCCACGCTTCCGGCCCAATCTGCATCTGTATAAGCATGAAGTGTGAGATCTGTATCTCTAGGATACCACAAGCCATAGTTTTGAGTCACTTGAAGATATTTGAAAATCCTCTTTACTACTTGAAGATGAGTTTCCTTTGGATTTGCCTAAAATCTCCCAACTATTCCAACTGCATGCATGATGTCTGGTCGGGTACTTGTTAAATAAAGTAAACTTCCAATCATAGACCTGTAGGTTGGTTGATGCACAGCTGCTGATTCATCATTTGCACTGAGACTGCATCCTGTAACCATGGGAGTACATACTGGTTTTGCATCTTCCAAGCCATATTTCCTCAAGATCTGCTTGAGATACTTGGTTTGAGATAAGAAGATTCCTCCTTCCTTTTGTTGGATTTGCAATCCAAGGAAATATGTCAGTTCTCCCAGCAAGGACATTTCAAATTCTTTCTGCATAACCAAAGCAAAGCTTTGACTCATATCTTCTTCATTGCTGCCAAAGATAATGTCATCTACATACACAACAAGTATTAGCAATTTATCATTTTCAACTTTAATATAAAGATTACTATCTGCTGATCCTTTTGAAAAACCTTGTTGATGAAGATATTTGTCCAACCGATAGTACCAAGCCCTTGGAGCTTGTTTGAGTCCATAGAGAGCTTTTTTTAATTTGCACACAAGATTTGGATCATTTCCTAGAATGAAACCATCTGGTTGTTCAATGTATACTTCTTCTTCCAAGTCTCCATTCAGAAAGGCTGATTTTACGTCCATTTGAAATACTTTGAAATTTTGAAAGCTTGAGAGAGCAAGAAACATTCAAATAGCTTCAAGTCTTGCAACAGGAGCAAAATTTTCTTCAAAGTCTATTCCTTCTTGTTGCGCATACCCTTTACAAACAAGTCTGGCTTTGTTTCTAATTACTTCTCCATTTTCATTCAGTTTGTTTTTGAAGACCCATTTTGTTCCGATAACATTCTTATCCTTTGGTCTAGGAACCAAGTCCCAAGTGTTGTTCTTTTCGATCTGCTCAAGTTCTTCATCCATTGCTTTTACCCAATGTTCATCTTTGCATGCTTCTGCCACATTTTGTGGTTCAACAGAAAAGAGAAGTGCCAAATAGCTTGAAGCTTCTGCAAGAGTTCTTCTTGTTTGTACACCTGCTTCTTTCTGCCCCATAATCTGAGATTCTGGATGATTCTTCTGAACATATCTGGATGGAGTCTTTCCTTCAATCTGTTGGCTCCTGCAAGTTCTTCTTGAGCTTCTCTTCAGGTTCTCTTGAAATTCCTTCGTCTTCATCATTCTGGTCGTTGAGATATCCTTATCTTCTTCGATGTCATTTCATGAATTACTTGTCTAGGAATGATCATTTCATCACCACTACATCAATGCTGTCACAATTCGGCCAAGTCTTTATTGTAAACATTTGTATGCCTTGCTGTGTGGAGAGTAACCAAGAAGAATCCTTTCATCTGCTCTATGATCAAGTTTTGGCCAACTGCTCATTAGTATTTCTTAAATAACATTGCTCCCAAATATTTTGAAGTGCTTTACCTAGGAAAATCGTACCATTCCCAGAGCCATGAAGGAAGTTTGAGTGCTATTTTACCCCGGACATTTGTTTTATGAGAAAACAACGCAGCATGAAGCAGCTTCACCCCAGAAGTAGCAGGAGTCCCTGATTCATCAAGCATAGCACAGACCATTTGTTGGACTGTTCTGTTCATTCTTTCCACAACTCCATTTGCTGAGGAGTTCTAGCTGTAGAGAATTCTCTTCTTATCCCATGTTCTTCACAGAAATCAAAAAATTCATTTGAGGTAAACTCCCCACCTCTGTTGGATCTGAGGCACTTAATTTTGTGACCCGATTCATTTTTCAGCCAAGGCTTTGAAGGCTTTGAATTTTTCGAATGCTTAATCTTTGTGCTTCATAAGTCCTAACCAGACAAACCTGGAGAAATTGTCAATGAATAATATCAAGTATTCTTCTCCTCAAGGTGTTCTTTTTCTGAAAGGACCGCATGTATCTGTATGTACTAGCTTAAGAGGCATGCTAGTTGATCCTTCCTTCTCTGGAAAGTTAGTTCTGGTTTGTTTTCCAAACTGACATGATTTGCATATGGTGTTGTCAGGAATTTTTATATCTGGAAGATCGCGAACTGCCTGATATTTGCATGCTTTCCTTATTTGTGAAAAGCTTAGATGTCCCAACCTCCGATGCCATAACCAGTGCTCATCATCCTTGCTTATTGTTGTTGACCTTCTTCAAATATGTACAGATTATTTGGAGTTATTTTGCCTTTGATCACTGTTTTACCTGTATCAAGATCACGAACAAGACATCCATTTGATCTGAATATCACCTCGGTTCTTTGATCACACATCTGACTGACACTTAGAAGATTATGTTTCAATCCATCAACATACAAAACATTTCCAGCTTGACCTTTTCTTTTAACTGAGCAATACCTTTTCCTTTTATAGTTGCAGGAGTATCATTTCCAAAAGAGACTTTCTTTCCTTTTTCTAGAGCAGAATATGACTCAAGTTTTTCTTTATCACCTGTCATATGCTTCGGACATCCACTGTCAATGTACCATAGATTTTCTCCCTCTGCATAAAATGCTATCCCACATCTTTCTGTTTGAGGTTCCTTTATTCTTAATGTTTTGGTGTTTGAAGCTTGTTCCTTTTTCTGCTGTAACTCTCTCCTGCATTCAGAATCTTTATGACCAGAGTTATTGCAAATAGAACATTGTTAATTTTTTTGCTGTAACCTACTCCTGCATTCAGAAACTTCATGACCAAATTTATTGCAAATAGAACATTCAACTTCATTTTCAAGAGTTGAAAAGTTGTTATAGGTCCCTTTTGAAATCCCAGTCATACTCCTTTGTTTTTGAGCTTCTCTAGTCATGATTGTTTTATATGCAACACATTGAGCTGCTTTGTGACCAAAGTTATGGCAAGAAAAGCATTGTCCATTGAAGAGACTTCTGCGGTTATCGAATCTACCGGCCACGTGATTGTAATCTCTATTTTTATTCATTATTGAACCAAATTGAGAAGACCTTACCTGTGGCTGGTTGTAACCTTTGTTCATTCTTAAAACAGATTGTTAATGGCCTTTATTTGCAATTTGTCCCTGCTTTACCTGATAGTCTCCATTGTGCTTTTTCTCACTCCCTTTTGTTGCCTCAAGATAACGCTTTGAAGTGGATGCTTGAGAAGTTGCTCCAGTATATCCCAAACCTGTCTTGTTTAGAGGAGAACGCTGAACATTGATAGTCTCATCTAGAGTTTCAGATCCTTTGACAAACTTAAGATTAATTGCTTTTGTTTTCTCAATCTCTTTTCTAAGAGCAAGAATTTCACTTTCTAATTTTTCAAAATGTTTTTCCTTTTCATCAATTTGAATTTGTAGAGTATCAACGATCATATTCTTTTCTTCTATAACTCTCTTGAGTCTAGTAATTTCGTCATAAAGGTTATCTACATCTATGGCATCCATATAAACATCATCATCAAATGCCATTAACAGTTTATATTCATTACCTTGTTCATCTTCATCACTGTTTGATAGACCATCACTATCATGAGTGTAGTAGCTTTTCTTATTTGCACCCTGTTTCTTGTTCCATCTAGCAGGTTCCTTTCCTTTATCCTTATGAGGACATTTTGCAGCATAATGACCTACTCTTCCACAAGCAAAGCATTTAAAAGTTAACTTACCTCTGAACCTTCCAGAACCCCTTTGAAGATTTCTGACAAAATTTGATTCTTCTTCTTCTTCTTCTGGTATGTGACTTTCTTCGTAATAATCTCCTTTGCCTGACGCCTTGAAAGCAGCTTCTCTTCTATCTGATGGACCTCCCTTTCTCATTTCATAAGAAGTTAGAATTCCATGTAGCTGAGACATAGTAAGAATTCGTAGATTTTCCTTTTCTTATATTGCATATACTTTAGATTCAAACTTGGGGGACAATGATCTTAGAACCTTTTCAACCACAATAGCCTCTTTTATTTCTTCACCCAAATTTTTCCTGCAATTAACAATCTCATCTGCCCGAAGAAAGTAGTTAGCCACATTTTCATCATTATACATCCTGAGATTCTCATATTGAATCTTGAGAGTTTGAAGTTTAGCACGCTTTACCTGTTCATCTCCTTTGTAGCTCAAGACAATCTTGTCCCATATT